>JAZKJV010011615.1:0-149667 GCA_037367405.1 Ottelia alismoides
TAATTGGGAATCCCGCTTCCTCTTCTGACCGCCAGAACTATTGTGTTCTGTTTCCAGTGGGACGGACGACGCCTTACTACATGCCTTTGAGGCCCACTCTTCGAAGGTGTGCTCGTAGTTGCGTGTGGCAGGAATACATAACGGTGAGTCCCATGCGGTCAACAGATGTTGATTGACTTCGCTCGGTATCGAGTTACCAATTCCGCTAAGGTGATCCTCTTCAAAATCGAATTCTAAGCGCAGCGATGCTTCTGCGTTGCGAGGCCCGTTTGGCCCGAGTGCCCGGCGAGTCCAGTTATGCGAACCCAAATAAACGATGACTTTCGCGTGCGTTGGTTGTAAATGTAGACCAACTTCGAATGAAAGAGCGCGATATTCTTGGGCTCATCCTTCCCTTCTACGACCGGGTCCATGAAGTACTTTAGACGGACTTCATCGAACTCGTCTTGAAGACTAAGAAGCGGTTCGTATTTGCATGCACAACTCATCGAAGCAACGCCGAATGAACGGTCATCCTTCAACGCACGATATTGGCGCTCGGTTGATTGACTTGATACCTTCACCGGAGATGTACGCGATGAGAAACCTGCATACGGTTGCTTGCGCCAAATCTTTTTGCAACGCGACGCGATAGTCGTGCGTTACTAGCTCTTTGCTAAGAACTGCATCCTAGGCCACCACATCTTCGTTGTAGGTCAAGCTGAATACCATTTCCTTAAGCCACTTCGCAAAACTTTCGTCATCGCTAAATCGTCCGAATAGATCCGTGTGGTCAGTCAGAAGATCTGTCATGACACGTGCAAGAGCTCGGTCGTGTTCCAGCTTTGCCGCAGGTTTGTCAGAGTTCTTCCGTGCGTTCTGATACGCTTTGTCTGCGGATACCTTTGCAGGGATCTCCTCTGTAACGACACGTCGGATTCGATCAGCATCTTTCCACGGTACGTTACCCCATTGATCGTTGAAAGCCTTGATGATGTTGCTCAGTCGGTCTACTTCCGGCTCGCGCCGACCGCCACCTCCACCCATGGGGATTGGTTCGAGCTCGCCATCTTTGTTTGCCAACGAGATATCGCGTTGGGCTTGGACTTCATTTCGATAGCTGTCCATGTCGATCGATTCGAGTACACCTTTGGGATAGGTCTTCTTCCTTTGGAGACGGAAGCTTAGGAACTAAAAAGTTCAAAAACGTCGCGAGCATTTCCCATTTCGGGCAGTGAATAGGGAAGCACTGCGGCAAGAAAACCGTAGGTCCTGGTGAACAGCTTCGCCTTTCCTTTAAAGTCAACCTGGCCGTCTTCGTCGAGTTCAGCGTTATAGGTCGCAACGCATGCATCCAAGATGGGATCAAGCTTGTCCCTCGCTGCCCCGTCGAGGAACAGTTGACCAGCATTTCCACCGATGGCCAATCGTAAACCTGAGCTGCATCCAAATCATTCTTCAAATCATGAGTTTATCTGGGTCCGTTTCTTTGCTGAGGATTGTGGTTTGATAGTAATCTTGGAACGCAGCCTCGATTGTGTCGACATCGTTCACAAAATCGAGAACGAAGGTGTCGTGCTTTTGTGGGTGAGCTCGATTCAAGCGTGAAAGCGTTTGGACAGCCTTGATACTCGAGAGAGGCTGGTCCACGTACATGGTGTGCAACAGCGGTTCGTCAAACCTGTCTGGAACTTCTCGGCGACGATTAGGAAGCGATACGGTTCCTCGGCAAGCTTTTCTGGAATCAATGCACTGGCAAAGCCGTTCATCTTGGCTTCGTCAACATTGTCATCGCCCAGGTACGAGTGCTTTCCTGAAAAAGCGACGATGGACTTGTACGGACTCTTTCTCTCGCTCAAATACGCGTCGAAAGCAGTTTTGTACTGCATTGCCGCATTGATCCCCTCGTGCAATAACCATAGCGCGAGCCTGGCCACCCACCTTACGTGGGCCAGAAACGTGAGCATGGAAGTGGTCGATCATGATCTCCGCCTTCTTGCGGATTGCATGCTGATGCCCTTCGACGTACTTGCGGATCTTCTTCATCGCTCGTTCCGCATCAAACTCTGGGTCATCGGGAATCTTCTTGACCACGTGGTAGTAGCTCAAGACTGGGGTATAGCCCCGAAGGACGTCGCGAATGAATCCTTCATCGATGGCTTGTTTCATCGTGTAAACATGAAACGGCCGGTATCCTCCCTTGGGAGTCTTGATGCCAATAGCTGCAGCGTTTTGCCTTTCGGTGTTGCTGTGAACGCAAAGTAGCTTGCGTTCGGGAGTAACTTTCGCGACTCCATGATTCGGGCAATACGCTCGTCCGGAGTTTCTTCTGTATCTGGCGCATCCTCAGAAAGCGCCGACTGCATTTTGGCCATGGTGCTTCCACCTTGCCCCGAATGTGCTTCATCGATGATTAGCGCGAACTTGTTCTCACGATGATCCGCACCGATCTTATCCAAGATGACCGGGAATTTCTGTACCGTGGTAATAATGAGCCTTTTTGCGGCTTCCAGAAAGCGGCGCAGGTCCTCACCTCGCTCAGCGTGACCGACGACGGAACCAACTTGGGCGAACTGTCTAATCGTATCTCGAATCTGTTTGTCTAAGACTCGACGGTCCGTTACAACGATTACAGTGTCGAACACCGTCGGTTGTGAAGCCGCCTTATACTGAGCAGGATTCTCCGCGGCCAAGGAAGCTTCGCCCGACACGATGACACCAGCAGCGGGCTTGCGCACGCCAGATGGAGACGTCTTACTCCTCGATTCGGCTGTAAGCCCTACAAGCTGGTGAGCGAGCCAGGCTATCGAATACTCTTACCGCTGCCGGCCGAATGCTGAATCAGGTACTTCTGGCCGACGCCTTTTTTTTTAGCGTCACTCAGTAACGACCTAACAACCGCCAGTTGATGATATCGGGGGAAGACTTGCTTGAAAGTCTTTCGGCCCGGTCTTGTCTTTCTCCTCTAAAGTCTGTGCATAGTTTTCGAGGATGTCGGTCAAGCTGGGCTTGGTGAGTATTTCCTTCCACAAGTAGTCAGTCTTTAGTCCTTGGGATTAGGAGGATTGCCAGCTCCATCGTTGAAGCCTTTGTTGAAGGGCAAAAACCATGAGTGTTTACCCTGCAGGTGAGTGCACATCCGAACTTCTTGATCATCCACTGCAAATGAACTACGCATCGGCCGAAGCGGAATAGAAGTTCCTTCGGGTCTCGATCGTTCTTGTATTGTTCGACAGCGTCCAAGACGGTTTGCTTAGTCAATCGGTTCTTCAGCTCAAAGGTGATTACAGGGAGACCATTGATGAAGATCGCCATATCGAGCGAGAGTGCTGTGGAGTCTTTGCTGTAGCGCAATTGCCTTGTGACACTAAAGATGTTGGCAACATGTAGCTTCGCGGCAGAGTCATTGCCAGCCGAGGGTGCGCCGTAGAACAAGTCAATGGAAACAGGTCCATGCTTGATTCCGTTTCTTAGGACATCAATGACGCCTCGTTTGGCGATCTCTCCCTGCAATCGCGCAAGAAATTTCGCTCGGGTTGGACCATCGCTGTCCAGGTCGAGCGTATCCGCCGTATCCGCCTGGGTTGCACGCAAGAAAGCGGTGAGCTTGACTAGGTCGACGGCTGAGTCTCGATCGTAATCGGATGGTGATCCAGCTACATAGCCAGAATCACCGATTAACGAATTGACGATGAGTGCCTCGAGGCCCCTTTTCGCTGGTATCAGTCTTCGTCACTGGAAATATCCTCTGAAGGGTCGCCTTCGTTTTCATCTATATCGTCGTCAAGGCCGCGATCATCGAAGCATGGAAATTCTCTGAGTATTTCGGTCAAGAAGGCTTCATTAGCGTTTTGGACATCGACAGTCCCGGTCACAACATCGTTAACGAATGCGGTGCGATACTCAGTGATCAATTGTATCTCAGAAAGAGCAATCGAAATTGCTTTTGATAGCTCTTCCGTTTCAACAAGGATCTTTCTCAGAATTGCATGTTGTTCTTCATGCGTCTTCGGCACCGCAACCTTCATGTTCCCGATGAATCTCCAATCGGCCCGAGGCATTTTCGCGCCGAAAGTTGAGCTGTTAATTAAATCAATTACTCGTTTTGAGCGTAGAAGCTGCTCAAGGTATTCGGGAGTTACAGATTTTTCTTTTCCTCGTAGAACCAAGAACTCCCCGACGCACACGCCCGTCTTCGTCGGCCTTGTTACTTTTGCTAGGTAGGGTCTCAGCTTTCCGAAGAGAATGTCACCCTCTTTGAATCGCTTCACTTGGCTTTCGAAGGCAACATCGTTTTCAAGGTTGATATTGCCAGTCCAACTCTCGACGTGCTGCAATGCAATGTAAATTTCATGTTCTTCTTTTTGCGTTACTTGCTCATTGATATTTGCTACTACATTCTTGAGCCGCCAAGTTCGCCAATGCTCTGGAAATGCGGGTAACCACTCGCAGTCAGATGGTTTAACCCTGGTATTGGTATCGAGACCACTTGCTAAAGCTTGGTCTATGGCAGCCTGTTTTAGTTCAATCAGCGCGTTTATTTGTTGCCTCCGGTTCCGAATGAATCGCCTAACTAGCATCGCGTTTGCATCCAAAACCGCACGATCGCAGCCTGCTCCTCCGGTGGCGGAAACAAGATGGCATGCGTTTGAAATCTTGCCAGTACAATCGATTGCGATCTTTGACGATACCGCGCGAGTATCCATCAACCTCTGCTTTGTATCCCTCGGTACGAAACAGGTAGCTGTAGTAATAGGGGTTTGTCTCTTCGAATGGGCGCGCGACTACATAAGCAGGACTGACCAGTCCGTCGACTGGGGCCGTGCCGAGTGCGCCCTGCCACATGCGCATCATGTTGTAGGCAATGTCACCTTTGGCCGCGCGCTTGTATTTCTCGGCGTCGGACATGACTTGCTTTCGCTTCAAGTTGTCCATGTCGCGAACACGCACGCAGTTCGAAGAGAAACTTCCAAGATTGGTAGTTCGCCAAACCCAGTTTCGTTTCGCTGCGCGAATAGTCGACCGTTGCGACGGACATCCCAATGCTCCGGTATTTGGCCCAGCCAAGGAATCCCTGAGTCTTTGTATTTCGGGTAGGGACATAATTTGGTGTTCACGATGTAGCTCCCAATCCTGTCTTAACGCTGGAATCAAGTCGGCGGTGAAGTAAAGAGATTAGCGAAAGGTAGTCAGCCGCATCCTCCTCGCCTTCCCACAGTATTTTCGGTTCGTGTGCAAGTGGGTTTCTCACAGCGGAGAAACACCCCTTCAGCAGCGCTGCCATTCCCTTGTGCTCGGATTTTTCTGTTTCAGTTTGGAGTGTGTTGAAAGCGAGGACTGGCCTATCGACGGAGAAGACTCGATCGATCAGAGCCGTTCCGTCTCCATCAACGCCAGACATTTCGCGAATGCGCTGAGCCAATCCTTTGCTCGCCTCGAACACAGCGTGAAAGTAGTTGTCCTGGAGAAGCTCTACCTTGCAATACTTGAGCACTTCGATGTGGATAAGCCGGCCCTGAAACTTGGCTCGGAGAGTCTTGAGCCTTGCTTCTGCCTCAGTGATCGTTGACACTGCAGTCCTGTTTCGAAACTTGCCATCGGGCCCATATTCAAGTCCAGCGAACGCAAGTACCAAGTTCAGGTCACTCCGAAGAGCTTCAAATTGTTCATTGCGACCAACGAAGCGCACAGGGCTAAAGAACTTGCTGATGAAATCCACGATGTGGTTCGCGCACCGGTGCTTGCGTTGTAGGTTTACAAACGTTGTGTTCAGGCGTCGCCATTTCGTGGACTCGCCGGACGTATCTTCTATTCCGCACATGTCCAGGAAGCGGCTGATGTCCGTACCGGAACCACACTCGCCGAGTACTTTGGACAGCGATTCAATGTGGCTTTCTTCAAAAACTGGTATTGATCCCATCTGATTTCCTTTGACGCTTGCTAGCCGCAGTGTCTCATTTGCTTCACAAATAACTCGGCTCCAGGCAATGTCCTTTCTGACCTCGCGGGACGCATCATTGAACGGCGTGGCGTGGATGTCCCCTTTGTCCCTTTTTGTCTCCATTCCTCGCGACGCAGAAAATGAACCCCCTCTCTTTCATTTAGACGCCCCCATGGCAACGATTCGATCGAGCAATCCTTCTGCCTCCGATTGCAGGTTCTGCAAATCGATTCGAATCTCATCTAGAGATCGAAGTGGCTGGGGTTTATAAAAGTGCCGGGTGAATGAGATTTCATAGCCGATCAAAATCTTTGATTCGTCAATCCATGCATCAGTAACGTGGGGCAAGACTTCACGATTGAAGAAGGCCTCAATGCCTCCAGGCTCCAGCAACGGGACCTGTTCTGTGTCTCGCAGCTCAGGATCAGGTTCGTATACGACCGACTTCTTCGTCTTCTTCTTGATCACCGGCTCGGCATTTGGATCTTTCTCTGTGAAGGCATCGTAGATGTTCTTCAACGCAGCGGCTCTTAAGTTGATCCCAGCCGTTGCGAGTTCGGCTTCGAATTGCTCACGAATTATGTTGAAATCGCGATGAGGCGTATCCATTCCAGCGATCTTGACCAATATCTCTAATGGTTCCATCCAAGCTTTGGCTGCCGCTTCCTTGAATGCTTTCAGTCGTTCCTTCGTGATGTGAAATGCAAGCCGCAACGGACGTTCAACGACGATCTTCCAGTAGCCAAACTCTTCGTTAGGGAAAATCTTGGAAACGTCTGTCGACTTGAAATCCAAAAATAGTTTGGTGATAAATTCGATTTGGTCCTCGCTGAACTCGCAGTTCTTTTTCCCTAGGTTCTTGCGAAGCGGAGTCGAAATCGATGTGGCATCGATCAACTGAACCTTGCCTTTTCGCTTCTTGGTCTTTCGATTGCTCAGCACCCAGATATAGGTTGCAATGCCAGTGTTGTAGAACATGTTAAGCGGAAGCGCGATGATGGCTTCCAACCAGTCGTTCTCAATAATCCAACGACGAATGTTGCTTTCACCTTGGCCGGCATCGCCCGTGAATAGCGACGAGCCGTTGTGAACTTCCGCGATTCGGCTACCTAGCGGAGTGTCACGCTTCATCTTGCTCAGCTTGTTCACAAGGAACATGAGTTGGCCATCGTTGGATCTCGTAATTAGTGAGAACTCTGGATCGCCGGCGTGCTCAACGACAAAACGCTGGTCCTGAATGTCGGATTTGCCACCCATCCGTTCGAGGTCAGTCTTCCAACTCTTGCCGTACGGTGGATTCGAAAGCATGAAGTCGAATTCGCGCGAAGGAAACGCGTCCTGAGACAATGTCGAACCATTGGCGAAGTTCTCAGCTTCCTCGCCTTCTCCCTTTAGCAGCAGGTCTGCTTTGCTGATCGCATATGTTTCCGGCTGACTTTCTTGACCGAACAAGTGGATAGAAACTTCCTTGTCCCCCGCGAGCTTATGCAAGGACTCTTCAGCGACGGTTAGCATTCCACCGGTTCCGCACGCACCGTCGTAAACGGTATAGGTACCCGGTTTGATTTGATCGGCGATGGGAAGCAGGATGAGATTCGCCATTAACTTGACCACATCGCGCGGAGTGAAGTGCTCTCCAGCTTCTTCGTTGTTTTCTTCATTAAAGCGGCGGATCAACTCTTCAAAGATTGTTCCCATCGCGTGGTTGTCGAGCGCCGGCAGCTTTTCATTACCATCCTCGTCCAGTACCGGTTTAGGACTCAGGTTGATGGACTTGTCCAAAAATTTCTCGATTAGTCCACCAAGAATGTCCGCCTCCACCAGGGTTGCGATCTGGTTGCGGAACTTGAACTTGCTCAGGATCTCCTGAACGTTGTCGGAGAATCCGTCGAGATAGGCTTCGAAATCAAGCTTGAGCTGCTGCTGTTTCGCCCTCGACTTTAGATCCATCAAGCGAAATTCAGACTTGTTATAGAACGCTTGGCCAGCGGCGCGCTTAAGGGCAGCTTCTTGGTTGACGATCCCCGCCTTTTCGAGTTTCTCTTTTTGCTTTAGGACCGCATTCTTGGTGTCTTCCAAGACTGCGTCCAGGCGTCGAATAACGACCATGGGAAGGATCACATCGCGATATTTACCCCGAACGTAAACGCCTCGCAAAACGTCATCAGCGATGTTCCAGATGAAGTTTGCAATCCATTTGAGTTGTCCGCTATCCAATTGCTAGCCCTCGCTCCAGCCGCCATTCTGGCGTAAACCATTTAGTAAACGGTCGAATTGTACTCATGCGGTCAGGCTTGTGCAACTGTCCCGATAGTGGCATAATGTGTCGCTTTCAACCGTATGGCTGCCGGCATCTTCCATAAAGGGACGGGGTACATGACTCAAAAGAAGGCCGTGATTATTACCGCTATTCCCTGTGAATATGCGGCTGTAAGGAGGCGTTTGCAGAATCATGTCGAAGATACCCATCACAGTGGCACAGTTTATGAGATTGGTGAGTTCTCGGACTGGTCTGTTTTGATTGCTGAGGCTGGTGCTGGAAACGAACGGTCTGCGGCGGAGGCCGAGCGGGCGATTGAGTACTTTAAGCCACACGTGATATTGTTCGTTGGAGTTGCTGGCGGCGTGAAGGACGTCTCTTTGGGAGACGTTGTATGTGCGACCAAAGTGTATGGATACGAGTCAGGGAAAGACGGAGATCTTTTCAAGCCTCGTCCAGACGTACGCAACTCAGCGGATGCTCTTATCAGTCGTGCCAGAGCAGAAAGCCGAAAGGATGATTGGCGAGTTGAACTGCAGCAAGAGGACTTAAGCGAACTCGGAAACCCAAGGTCTTCATTGCTCCTATTGCGGCAGGTGGGAAAGTTGTAGCTTCAACTCGCTCTGCAACCGCAGAATTCCTCAGGCAAGCCTACAGCGACTCAGTCGCTGTTGAGATGGAAGGAATTGGATTCCTTACTGCAGCAAGTATGACCCAAAGTTGCCTCGCAATGGTCATTAGAGGAATTTCAGATCTCATTGACAAGAAAGCGATCGCGGAACGCGAGTGGGTGGCAAGAAATCGCTTCTGAAAGAGCCGCCGCATTCGCATTTCGTGTACTCTCACAGTTAGACCCAAAGGTTCTTCTCCACCCCTAGGTGCCCCAACCCAGACAAAGATTTCGCCTGAGGTGTTGGGGCTAGTTGAGGCGATTGTATCTTATTCGACAAGGTCATCTGCTATTGGGCTTTTTGACCGAGTTCCAAGCCTACTATTCGAATCGCTTCGACAACGATTAGCGTCCGAACTATCATCGGCTTTTAACATTGGCGTTGAAGTGAAGCAGTTCGCGAGTCATCTTCTGCGAGCTGAAAAATCGCCGCAGCCAAAGCCCTCTTTGGGTCGATCTCCGATCGGAAACGCTGAGTTCCAGCAACCAGCTAGGCAAGCTGGCAGGTGGTGGATAGTTGCCCTGTGCGTAACGATTGTCGCAGCCGGTCTCGCTGCTTTACTGTACATGAATCCGGAGTCGGTTTGGTTATGGATTCTTGCCGGTGGCGTGGTGCTTTATGCAATAGTTCTAAGTTTCAATCCACGTTACCGTTATTGGAGACGTGCAAACTTGTGCTTCGGAACCGCCAGCGCTTTGGCATTTGTGCCGACGATCATTGCCAAGGCTAAGCTTGAGCGTATCGGAGCTTTCGAGTTCGTATCCGACTCGTCTCCACTCGTCGTATTAGGATTCCTTGCGGCCGGACTCTATTTGGCGTGGCTAGACTCGCGTGCAGACTCCTCTTTCTCGGCGAACACTGGAAGTGTATCCACCAATGACAACCTTCAACCTTTGAACAGTCATAACACAGTGACTGGATTAACAGCAGGCGGAAACATAATTGTTAACCAAGGGATTTCTGAAGATACTTTTCTCGCAGTGATGGATGCGATACGAATCTCAGAAAAGATTAAAGCGAGTACTGCGGTTGCGGATCACGATGTGGACGAGGACCTAGTATGGCGACTCATTGACGACATCAAGGATGCACGCCGTAAACTCGAACGCGACCAAGTGGACAAGTTACTTGCAAGCTTGCAAAAGTGCTTTGAGCGTTCTGGAAGTCAGTGGTCCAAGAAACTTCGTACAGAATCGCTTTTGATTATGGCTGAGGAAGAACGTTCCGAGATCTCAAGTTTGCGACAAGTCGGGAAGCAAGTTGACCTCACGAGGCTGCAGAAACTACTGAAGGAGTTGCATGATGAGTAGTACAATCCGTGGTGATGACCATGATGCTCGACTTGCTGCCCTTTCAGCATTTGAGGCATCAATCAGCGAAGATGTAGACGCAGGGTTGGGCAAATTGGGGACGCTGAACGAGCCATCGCGTCTACACGCAGCTTTGCAGCTCTTGATACAAAACGATCGGTTTCAAGATGCAATCGATCTTGTTACAGACAAGCCACCCCAATGTAAGTGGATTGATCTTGTTGTGTATGCGCACGTTGCACTAAAGGACATTGAATCGGCAAGAGCACTGTTAGACTTTGCAGCGGAAACGTGCGAAGCCAGTTGGGTAGACGGTCGATGTCGGGATTGCTGCCGCTGAGGCGTTATTTTGCGAGGTTCTGAATTCATCCCTTGGTGCCGGAATTGTTGCGAGCGGTGGCCTATCGGATGAAGAACGACAGTACCTAGAGTTTGTCATCGAAGTTCTGAATCCGATTGTGGCTCCCGTGCGGTTGTCTGGGCGGGCGGATTCGACAATCCAGCGAGCTGCGGTCGAATTCGCATCTAAAGCATACAGTTTGCTCGGACAATTCTCCCAAATCGAGGAACTGGTAAAGCCAATGGCTCAGTGCCAACCAGTGCCTTTGTTACTCGCTCAATTGACGCTTGTTCGTGTTTGTGCGCCCCCGAAAGGGCTGTCGGGGCGTTTGCGAGTTGAACATCCGAGTAGCTTTTCGGCACACTTTTTGGCAGCGATCTTGGACCGTGAAGTTTATAAGCGAAGTCGCCAGTCACTTGGGCACTTGGTCGCGCTTCAACAAAAAGCACTTGACCAGGGTAAAGAAGCGATCGAGCAGTTGTGCGAGGGGCTTTTTGAAACTGCGAGCAGCATGGATTTGGCTGCTTTGGGGCAAGCCCGTATCACTGTCGACAGTTTGCTTGGAGAATCCAATCGTTATCACGTGTATTTCAATGCAGTTGAATGCTTGATGCAAGGTCGGTCCGCTGACGCGATTAATGAACTGAATGCCAACCCAAGAGAAAACGATGCAGTTTGGTGGCAGATTGCAGCAAGAGCCTACGAACTCAGTGATGACATGGCAAAAGCGGCCGATTGCTGGGAGCAGGCATGTAAGCTGATGCCACATCCGGATATGCTCAACCGATTTGCGGGATTAAGCATTCAGCAACACCGATTCGAAGACGCTGTTAGAGCATTGAAGAGTGCACTGGTGCATTCGCCAGATGATCGGATTGTTCTCGAACAACTCGGGTTTGCACATACTCGACTCCGCCAATTTCCAGAGGCAAGCATCGTTTTTGAAAAACTGAGTCGCCTTTTTCCAGATATATCTCAGTATCGAATCAACCAGGCAATTTGCCACGTCCACAGTGGAGATCCAAGGGCAGCTCTCGACGCTCTTGATTCTGTGATGGATGAATCCAAACCTGATCTGCAGCTAATTGGGCTTCGTACGGACATTCTCAAGAGTCTAGATCGTGCCAAAGATGCGTTTCACGACCTGAATCGACTTCGAAGCGGTTTTTGGAATGACCCCCGCTTCCTTGTTCTATTCATGGATACAGCGTACCGGGCCGGCGAGGACAAACAGGCGCACGCGGCATTTCAAGTTCTTATGGCGATGCAGCAAAGTGGACAGCTTCCAAAGCCGTTGTTCCATCCGATGACACTCGAGGATCTCAAAAAGTTTGGCACGGAACGTCTACGTCAGCGAGACTCTTTATTCAGCGAAGTAGTTAGCGGTAAACTTCCCTGGCTCGTTGCAGAATCAATTCTTGGTGCTGTGTCCGATGAAGCTTGGTACAGAAGAACCCAGCGGCTACGCTGGCTTCCCGAAGACGCAACTTCACGAGGCGAATGGACAATTTACTCGACCAACCAGTTCTCTGTTCACAAGGAATCCGACGGTCAGGCAAGATTATCTCAGATTGGCCTACCAGAACCCGGCGAGCCTGTAGTCGCAGACATGTCTGCCATAATTACTCTACACAGACTAGGTCGCTTGACGCTTGTGGCTAACTATTTTGGAGTTTTGATTCTTCCTGCTTCATTTGGTGACCTGACAGTTCGCGATGCTCAGAGATTGACACAACACCAACCCTCTCGAGAGAAGGAATTGAAACGAATTCAGGACCTAGTGCAACGGCAGATGATTTCGACGATCGATGAAGGCGACATCACCGACGGAATGGCTTTTGTCGACGAATACGAAAGTGACGAAGAAGCTTCGTGCTTTGTGTTAGCTGATGTGGAGGAGCTTTTACGAGAGAAACAGAGCCTCACTTCAGAGGAACTTGGTGAGCTAAGTCAAATCTGCAATCGGAAAAGACGCGGTGACCGCAAGATTGCTCGTGATTCTCGTATTGTTTTCGCAATGAGTACATTGCGGTCACTTGCCAAATATGATTGGCTCGAACGCGTTGTGCAAATTGTCGATTGGTGCGTGCTTAGAAGCGACTTCGACGACGAGGTCCGTGAGCTTAACGCGTACGAGTCTCAACGCGAGATCTTTAGCTCGAACCAAAGCATGTGGGAGGAAATCAAACAACTCAGAATTGACGGTAAGCTGGAATACCGCGACTCGTCGTCCTGCCGTGACCGTAACGAAGCTGAAGAAGATTACAATGGCGAAGACATCAAAGATGATGTTGATTTGACGGCCCCCACTTTCGTGGATGCGGCATTGCTTGCGCAGGACCTTGGTTACCGTCTTCTCGCTGACGATCGTGTACTTCAGACCTCCGCGCTAAATCAGCATCCCGAAATGATCGATGCCGCGTTCGGCTCGGACCGAGTTCTAATCGCACTTGAAGAACACGATAAGCTGAGTTTAGTGGAGGTGGCGAATGACTTGATTCGCCTTATGCGGTGGCGCTATCGGTTTCTGTTAGTTGAACCTCGGCATCTGAAAGTCGTTGTGATGCGTTCGAGAGATAGTCTCCCAGGACCAGAGCTACGCGAGATTGCAGCGTATATACAGGAGTCGATGCGCGATCCAGGTCTATTTTGCGGTGCAGAGAAAGCGGACCTACCAACCCCGATCGCGTTTAAGTACTTCATGGCCTGGAAGGAAGTCTGTGTTCAGTTTCTTGCGACTCTTTGGGAGGATTCATCGATTAGCATTTTACAGCTCAAAGAAGTCACCCGATGGTGTCTTGAGAGTCTGCTTCCTGCAGTCCCGAGAGGCATGTGCTATTCACCAGTCGGAAGACGATTAGGCAGTTTTACACCAAAGGCGTTTATGTTAACCGCAATGATTCGGTTCGCGACTGTGCAGCCAGTAGCGCGAGCGAACGAAGCACTCCGCCTGATGGCAATACATTTGGGAATGACCGAGGAGGAATTTTATGAAACGGCATCAGAGGCAGCAGATGGCCGACATGACTGAAGAAGATATCATCATAGCTTTTCGTCGGCGCATCCAATTACAAGCTCTGTTCCACCATATTGGCCAGTCGGTTCCTGAAAATGTCGTTATGCGTTTCCGAAAGGCGGGCACATGGGATGCCAAAGTTCCTCAGCCAGTTTCCGAAGAATTCCTAGCGGTCCTTACAGAAAAGGATCATCCGCAGCGTATCTCGATTCCAGATGGTCCTCTAGTAGCTTCAAATGAAGACAGAACGCGATGGATAATCGATGTTTCGGACCAACTCGTATCGATCGATCCGAAAGTTCGTGCAGCCGCATTCGACCATTTCATCGGAGCCCAGTCACATGACGATTGCTGGGTGAGCGATTTTGTTCTCGAACTCCTTAGGCGACACACAGATGCTATTCGCAGTGAGGATGAGTCTGTATGGATTAACGCTGGGTTGGAGCTAAGAGACGCAATCAATAGAGACTTTCGAGTCAACTGCGCAGGTCTCAAACAAGCTTCTAAGTTGCAGTTTGATGAGAGTTATCAAGAGTTTTTAAGCAAGGTTATTCGACCACGGGCACATTGTTTTGATCACGATCGCCCCTCCATCTGCAATCCGGTTGAGGAAGCTGAGAGGATTCGATCCATGTTCGAGGAATGGTCTTCGCTTGATGATTTGGGATCGGCGCTCAACAGATATCTCGCATTCTGCGGCTACTTACCGTTAGCATCGGACTTGTCGGCTGGCTCACTTATTGCGGCCTGGCAACGTTGTCACACGGAGCGTGATGTTTGGACGGATGTTTGGAAGTGGGTCGAATCTTGTCCAAGCGTCCTAGCGCAGTATCATGCTGCGCACGCCTTCTTGGAACGTCCCCAATGGATTCGATGTGACGAAATTGAGAAGCTGTTAAATGTCATACGTAGTGTAGTCAATAGCTCTGAAAGTGAGTCGAGTTGTGTTCAAGCTCCTTCCTGGCGTCTGAGATCGCTTTTACTACAGCACTATCAGGTTCATCTTGAATCAATGGCCCCTGGACTTAACAGTGAAGTCGTTTCTGCTGCTGCATGTTGGATGACAGAGTTGGTCGCTAACATGTTTGAGGGTGAGCCGGCACACGTTGGAAAAGGATACGATTTTCTTCTGAAAGAAGTGCTTCCACTTTCTTGGAGAAAGTGGTTTATGGCACGATCTCGAATGTCACTTTCGCCAATGCGAGTTGCGAGTTTGTACACTTCGTTTATTTGGGGCGATTCGCTTCTCGCTACTGCAGTTCGGCGATTTGCGGATTTCCCGGAATGCACGGCACGGGATGAGTTTCGAACATTCTTACTTACTCGACTGACGTCCGCACTCTGTGTCGGCAACCTTCGTACAGTTCAAAAGGAAAATCCTTCCTATGCCTTTGACCTTCATGTGTCGTTCTCGGATTTTGAACCTTCATACTCACCAACCGACGATGAGGTCAGTGAAGCTGCTAGGCAGATACTAGAAGTGCGGACCAAGATTGAAGAAACGTCCGGTCTCAAAGACTTGCTGTCAAACCTACGAGAACTTCCAAATGAAGTTTGTAGCTTTTTGTGCGCGAATCTCCAAAGCTGGCGAGTCGAATTGAGCAACTCAGATTCCATTGTCTGCGAATTCCTTAATGACAATGAATGGCGAAAAGCGGTCTTTCAACGTCTTCCGCTTGATGCCTTGGGGAATCTAGTTTCTTTCTTGACAGATTGGCAGCTACAACATGACGAGGAATGGCTTTTGCGAGTACCTCACATATTCGCATTCGAATGTGAGAATGCAAGTGAACAAGAGCGTAGGGAGTTGTTACTTTTCGCGACTGCCGTGAGTTCAATGGCGGCGGACATAGCGAGTCCAGTTATGCGGCTAATTGTCGGTTCAAAGCATGCAGAAATCGCCGGTCAATTTGAGACTTGGCGAAAGACTACTCGCGATATTGCTCGCGAATCAGAGCCGTGGTTAGCAGCTCGTGTTCGTGGATTTCTGGGAACACTGGAAAGTGTTACTTGACTTGCGAGTTGAGACCTCAGGCAAGGTTATTCGCGGAAACAACCCAAGAGCCATAACCCAGTCGAGAGAAAACCGGCGAGTTTCGCGAGGTGTCGGTTCCACTCAACTTCTCTGTTTGGTTAGGAAACTGACCGCAGTAGGTTATTCGAAGAAGCCGACGTTTAGCAAACAAGCAAAACGTCGGCTTTTTTCGTATTTTCCTGCAATCTCCGGGGTCTCGATCACTCTCCAGAGACTCGATTTCCGGCCGCGACTCTCGCCAAATCAGCCCCTCTCTGGGGGCCAATCAGAGACAACGACTCTCAGACTCTCTGGGTTATGAAAATCGCCGGGTTAACGACTCTGGGTTATGAATCGTCTGACTCACTCGGGATTCTTTTTTGGTCGCTGATCTGGCTCACTAGGAGGACCAAAGTTGCGAAACGTCATCTGCAGGGTAATTCGATTTGCAAAAGCGCGACTGGGCCGTTGGTGAATATGGGCAGGTTTTAGCGATCTTGCTCCTCTTTTGGCTCGGGTGGAGAGCGTTGACTGATGATCAAATCGAGTTCGGCTTTGAATTGAATGGTCAGTTCCTTTGTCGAGTAGCTGAAGGAAATTCGTTCGATCAGCTCACCAAGCATCTCCTTCCGCTGTTGATCGGTTAAGCCCCGCCAAAACGCTGTGAATCCAGAATGGTTGGACTCTGGCTCTTCAAGTTCCGCAAGCACTGTTTTTACTAAACTACCTGCTTCGAACGCAGCGATGTTCACGCCACGGCAAGGCGGGCGACCACCAGCATGCGAGCGACAGCGGTAATAGCGATGGTGAATATGTCCGCGTATTGAGACGCTTGTGCTCATAGGCCGGTCGCACTGTCCGCAATACAAAATCCCTAGCAGCTCCAGTTCATCAGTGGACGGCTTGATTAACTCGCGTTTCCAGCCGGACGAGCCACGAGCAATGCGATTGGCAAGTTGTTGTTGAACAGCATCGAATACCGTGGAGGAAACGATCGGCAGATGTTGGCCAGGTAAAAACGATACTCCATCTTTAATCTCACCGATGTATACCCTGTTCTTGAGCAACTTAGTGATCCAGCGAGGCGTCCACCGTCCAGTCTCGTTTTGGTGGTTTCTCCACTGGGACGAATTGGCGTGGTCAGCCAACTCGCTTGGTTTGATTCCTTGCGACGCCAATTCAAAAAGCTGCTCAACAATGGGTGACTGTTCAGGGTGTGGTGTAAGCGTCTTTGAAGCGGTGTCAACTCGGTAGCCGAACGGAACGCGTCCGGCAACGCGTTTGCCTTGACGTTTCAGTGCAGCTCTTGCATCAGACAATCGCTCGCGGGTCAATTCGATCTCAAACTCACTCGCCGCAGCCACTATGTTCGTCATCAAACGACTCGCGGCAGCTCCACCGAATCTTGGGTCCGTAACGACCAACAATTCCACGTCATTGCGGTTGAATCGTTCGAGCAGCTCTTGCAGATGAAATAGTCGCCGTGTCAGTCGATCGACACTGTAGACGATCAAGCGTTTCACTTCTCCTGCGTCAATCGCAGCAAGCAAACGCGTCAATTGCGGGCGATCCAATGACTCGCTCGACTCGCCTTCGTCCGAGTAAACGTCGCGAACCTTGTAGCTAAGCTCGCTTGCCAAATCCCAGCAGATCCGAATCTGCGCATCGCATGAGGAATAGCTAGTGCGGCTCGTGCGCGACTGTCTCGCATAAATTGCAGTAACCGGTTCTAACTGTGGCATGGCATCGATGAGAAACGGGTGCCTCGAGTGATTCAACTAAAACGTTGCTTCGAGCTAATCTATTGAGGGTCCCAAGGTCCACCTGCGTTCCAACGGGATACGAATCCCCGGCTAGCAGCGAGGGCCTGAACAACAGGTGATAAGAAGACACGGATCTCGCTCACGATATCTGAAAACGCATTAGCAGTACCTGTCAGCTTGGACTTGTGAATAAAGGCTGTCCACTGAATTTGCTTGCCTTCATCTGCAATGAACGCAGGGGAGAAAACAAATGGCTCTGCATCGAGTTCCGTGTTTCGATTGGCAAAGGTCTTCTGAATCGCATGACTTAGGACTTCTCCATCGAAGTCAAACTGACGCGCCAGAATGTAGATATCAAAAAAGTCCTTCATGCGACTGTTGAGTTGGCCGAGTTTTACCATCGCTTCAAACTTCTCAGCGATGACTGTCCTCTTTCGGATAGCCTTTCAATCGAGGCGTTCCAAAATCGAGCATCGTTGGATAATCAAGGATGGTGGCTGTTGGGTAGATCACATCGCCAAAGCCAATATCGATCTGCATGGGCAAACGCGCATTTTGAATCATCGCCACAAATGTTACTCGGACTCCCGAGTACTCGGCATTCTCTTTGATGATCTCTCCTTGAACCGAATCGCTGAGAAACTCTACGCCATCGGATTCGACAGGTTGTCGGCATACATCTTTGATCATATCTGACATAGCATCTACGGAATTCTCTGCGCGAGCCAACAGATCGATGTCTCGAGTCGCTCTCGCCTGAGGAGTTCCCCATACCGTAAACATCAGCGCGCCCTTGAGCACAAACCGATCTGCATATTCGGATTGCGAAAGCCGAAACAAGAATCGCTCCATGACGAAGTACTGCATCAACTCTTGAAGCGGCCGTCCCGATTGTCTTGCAAGGTTTTCTAGTCGTCCGCGTACCGACGCCGGAATGTCGCGCGTCATAGTAGCGCCTCGAGATAAGGGCGCATCGTCTTGGCAACCCTAAGCGACGTAGCGTACTCCATTAGGCGATCGATTTTCAGTTTGCCCTGCGTCATGTAGAACTTGATTGCTTCAATGGCGACATCCATTCCCACTTCGTTGCGCCGACAGAAGCAATCGACCAAAGTCTTTTCACGGGAATAAACGGAAACAGTCGTTTCATCAATCACGTGTTTTTTCGACGCCCGTTTTGAAAGGTATGTCGGTCAGACGCGATACACGAATGGGCGGAAAACTAAGCCTAGGCGGTTCGCAGTTTCGAGGAATCGCGATCCATACCTCATGAGGAATCTGCGTAGTCAGTTGGTGAAAGGAAAGTGCTGACACTAGGTAAATCACTGCCTGCGGAACTTTCGCAGCAACGGTCACTAGATCGGATTGGCTGAGGGAAGGCAGATCCGCTAGCCGGTAGAGGCCTCGTGCGAGTTGCTCTACTTGTCCGGAGTCTCGCATCGCATACAGCGTGTTACGAGTGATGCCACCGCGAACGATGTCGGCCATCCGCATAATTCCGCCATTCTGACGAAACAGCTCGGTAGCGCGCGTTGAAGCACTTACCGTGTTAGGTTGAAGCATGGTACAAAAGACCTCCTGAAATAGATTCTTGGAGGTAAGTTGTACCATATTGCCTGGTAAAAGTCAAATTTTGACAGTTAACGAAACGCCAGGCCACTAAACGTCAATGTGAGATCAGCTTCCTCTTGGTCCACATAAGGGAATCTTGGCGTCCCTTGAGAGCTTGTAACATTACCTTAAGGTCACAGATGAGCCGGCCCAAATTTAAACTTCTCTGTTTGGTTAGGAAACTGACCGCAGTAGGTTATTCGATTAAGCCGACGTTTAGCAAACAAGCAAAACGTCGGCTTTTTTCGTATTTTCCTGCAATCTCCGGGGTCTCAACCACTCTCCAGAGACTCAAATTCCGACCGCGACTCTCGCCAAAACAGCCCCTCTCTGGGGGCAACTCAGAGACAAATACTCTCAGAGTCTCTGGGTTATGAAAACCGCCGGGTTAACGACTCTGGGTAATTCCCTTTCCGACTCACTCGGGATTCTTTTTTTCAGCTGGTCCGACTCCGCAAGAATCGACAAGTTGCGAAGATCATAGCCCAAGTTATGCGGGGGCGAGTCAGTGTGGGGCGGCTTTTTGAAGTGCCTTTCGGAATGCTTGTAAGGAAATCTGCGATCATGTGTGAATGAGAGTAGAGGAAACACATGAACGACTGGCCAGAAACAAATCCAAGCTTGATCTTGCGAATCAAAGATCCGCAGAACGCCATAGCTTGGAATGAGCTGATGGCCATCTACCGACCTGTGATTTATCGATTGGCTCGGCGGAAAGGGCTGCTGCACGAAGATGCCGAAGATCTTGTCCAAGGCGTCTTCATGTCCGTCGCCAAAGCCATCGATCGGTGGGACCATGGGGAAGGCCAGCCGCGATTTCGAAACTGGCTCGGGAAAATTGCTCGCAATGCGATCGTGAACGCTGTCACACGCGCAAAGCCTGATCGGGCTACTGGAACGTCGAGTGTCATGCACGCCCTTGCATCCTTGCCCGAGGAGGCGGAGACGACCCAGGCCTTGATTCTCGAATGCCGGCTCGAGGCGATTCGTTGGGCCGCGTCCGAGATCCAACCGGAGTTCTCCGATGCCACCTGGGCCGTATTCCAAGCGACCGCTATCGAAGGTCGACCAATAGCAGAGGTCGCGCAGGTTTTGGAGCGGACGATCGGAGCTGTTTATGCAGCGCGTTGTCGCGTAGCAGCTCGCTTGCGAGAAAAGGTACAAGAAGCATCCGCCTATTGGAGTGAGTTTTAATGCAACCATCATTCACTTGCCTCGGGCCCGACGAGCTGAAGAAGTTCATCGCGGGCGATATGGCTCCCAAGCGAGTCGATGAAATCGAGGATCACCTTTCGACTTGTGAGACTTGTCGCGGTTCTTTGGAAGCGACCGTCGGCGATCGAGCTTGGTGGCGGGATCTCGAGTCCGCGCTCCGTAGTGACACTGCCGGCGGCGAATACGAAAATCCAGAGTCGAAAGAATCTGTTTGCCGAAGATTGACTGCTCTGCTCGGGCCGACAGACGATCCAAGCATGCTGGGGCGGATCGGCGCATACGAGATTATCGGGCTCTTAGGCTATGGGGGCATGGGGGCGGTCTTTAAGGGACTTGATCGTTCCCTGAATCGATTCGTAGCCATTAAAATGCTGCTGCCGCATTTGGCTGCTTCCGGAGCGGCTCGAAAGCGGTTTGCTCGTGAGGCTCAAGCGGTTGCCGCCGTTGTTGATGATCATGTGATGGCGATTCATTGTGTTGATGAGTGGCAGGGTGTGCCGTATTTGGTAATGACCTACTCACGTGGTGTTTCATTGCAGGAACGCCTCAGCGAGAGCGGGCCGCTTGAAACTCGCAAAATCTTGCGCATCGGAATGCAGGCTGCCAGGGGCCTGGCTGCTGCTCATGCTCAAGGCATCGTGCATCGGGATATCAAACCAGCTAACATCTTTCTCGATCAAAACGTTGAGCGTGTACAGTTGATGGATTTCGGTTTAGCCCGCGCCGTCGACGACGCTAGTTTAACTCGTAGCGGAACGCTGGCTGGTACGCCGCAGTACATGTCACCAGAACAAGCTCGCGCTGAAACTGTCGACCATCGCAGCGACCTGTTCAGTCTCGGTAGCGTCATGTATGCCATGTGCACTGGGCATGCACCATTTCGAGCGGAATCTAGCTACGCTGTGCTGCGATTGATTACAGACAAAGAACCTAATCCGATTCGCGAGATCAATCCGGATGTTCCGGAGTGGCTGTGCTCGATTATCAGCAAACTCATGGAGAAGAACGCCAGTGACCGATTTGGTTCGGCTTTACAAATCGCTGACATACTCGAAACATGTCTAGCCCACATCCAGCAACCATCGTTGTTCCTCTTGCCGCAAACCGTGACGGAGTTGTTGCAGCCACTCCCACCCTCAAACACAACAGCGAACAAGTGGGAGAAGCAGCTAAAGCAGTTCTTTTACAAGCCATCCCCGACGGGAAAGCTGACTGCGGCTGGCATCTCATTATCGCTGCTCGTGGCGAGTGTGGTCCTACTCCTGAAAACCAATAACGCACCTTATGGCATTGATCGTAAAGCTGAGAACGTGCAAGTGAGAATTAAGAAAGGTGAAGACACCTTGGAGCGTTTTACGATCAACGAGTCACATGAACTTACCCGGCTGCAGGCTGGTGAATACACGATCGAGATCGATGGCAAAGATGATGAACGGCAAGAGCGCTGTGAGGCAGGAAGCCAATTTCTCAACAATACTAGAATCGATCGGTGGGAAAATGTCTTAAAGGAAGGCATTCTCAAGATGGGAAAAATCGTCGTGACGAAGAATGGTAAAGTTGCCACGGAAGCTTGGTTCGAAGATGGCTATCATCTATTTCGGAGATATGAAACAAAAACAGATCTGTTGGTTTGGCTATGGAATCATGAATACGGTGCTACGATTAATGTTAGTGGAAACCAAAGCCAGTCGAAGGGTACCTTTCCACCCCCACCAGCCGGTAGAAGCAACATCCATGCGCTGCCGTTTGCGATCTGTTCATCGATTGACTTTAATGACGAATTGATCCCCAGTGGGTTGAAGTCCGGGAAGCTAAAAATCTACGACTATCGCGTTGATGGCAGTAAGCACATTTTTGATTTCCAACATACCGATGAGTCGAAAGAAGGCTTCATCGAACTCGTGTTTGACGAAGCTGTCGATCCTCTGCTGCCAACTGAAGTCGTTTTTCACAAAGGAACTCCTTACGCTCGGCATCTCGTAAACACGGCCTTCGCTGAGATCGCAGGGTTCAGAATTCCTCTTGAGGTGACCGAAGCGAAAACGAACGATAAAGTCACTACAGAGATATTCCCTGAAGATCGATTAGACCGAAGAATGTGTCGACTCAGTTACTATGGATTGCCCGAACCAGATGCTCTGGCAGTCACTGACTTTGGGCGGAACAACCGACCGTGGGTTGCCTGGATACTGGCAATCTCAGGAATGCTGCTTGCTGCCGTTATTGGCGGCTGGCTGTGGCAGCGTAAGGGGAAGTCGATATGAAATCCGGGACAATTGTGGACGTTCGAAAGCTGCGGGTAATTCGACCTGCATTCACTTTGATTGAAGTTCTTGTCGTGGTGGGCATCGTCGCGTTGCTTATCGCACTTGTATTGCCTGCAGTGCAAATGGCCCGTGAGAGCGCACGTCGCACCAATTGCATGAACAACCAAAAGCAGTTGGCACTTTCACTCCATAATCATGAGTCAGCCCAACGCTTTCTCCCACCGACGCTTAGCAGCGAGCACAATTCATCGTTGATGTTCTGGCAAGCGCAGGTACTCCCTTACCTAGAACAAGAGTCCATTCTTGAAGCGGCACTTCAGGAAATGAGAAATGGCGTTACCATTCTTCGAAACTCCAAAAGACGAACGACTATTCCCGTTCTACAGTGTCCTTCCAATCCAGATCTCGGCTTGTTGGTTAATCCAGACTTGGGCGCACTCTTTGCATTTACGGATTATTGTGGGGTCGCCGGTTCTGATCGCGATAATGGTGTCTTTGCTTTGGATTCGCGTAAGCCACGAACGTTTTTTGCTGAGGTCACCGGCGGTCTCTCAAATACATTACTGTTTGGAGAGCGGCCACCCAGCGACTTGGATGAAGGGTTCGGACCATGGCTGGGCGGACAAGGGGCATGGTCTGCATCCACCTACACCAATGGTACTCGAGGTCTTTTTCCGGCATCTGGTGCTACGAATGTAAATCTGCTCGCGGCATGCGACGGACGTGCGATCCTAGGCTTTCAACGTGGTGAGCGAGGTACCCGTTGTCCAACGCACCATTGGAGCTTCCATCCTGGCGGAGCGGTTTTCGCCAAGGTGGATGGCTCGGTGACATTTCTGGCTTATGCGACTGACCGTACAGTACTTGCCGATTTAGCGTCCCGCGATTGAGCGGAACAATTCGCCAAGGGGTGAACTTGTAGTCATCACACTGGAAATCGGTCTTTCACTTGAGGAAACGATTTCCGCGTTTGTTTCTGAGATGCCGGAATAGATCAGCACCAACCTTAGCCACCGCTGCCAAGCGGTGGAGAACTAAACGCGACGAGTCCACCGTCTGGCGACGGTGGCTACTAGTGATGGTTGCTACATGTACTGACTGCAACAGCAAAATTCTTTTGAAAGATAAAATGGGGTTCTGTGTGTTACTTACAGAGGAACCCCTATGCAACCTTGGCCAGAAACGAACGAAAGCCTGATTTTACGGGTAAAAGACCCAGCCGATGCGGCTGCGTGGTCGGATTTTCTGGCAATCTATCGTCCGGTTGTCGTTCGAATGGCCTGCGGCCGAGGACTGCAACACGCTGACGCGGATGATTTGGCTCAGCAGGTTTTTTTGTCTGTCGCCAAGGCCATTGAGGATTGGCAACCTGCGTCGAAGGGGCCACCCTTTCGAGCGTGGCTGGCCAGAATCACTCGCAATGCCATTGTCAACGCGCTCACTCGGCCAAGGCCCGATGCTGCCGGTGGTGCGACCAGCGTGCATGAGATGCTTTGCGAACTGCCAGATCGAGATGGCGAAACGACACAATTGCTCGTCGAAGAGAGCCGCCGCGAAGCCATGCGCTGGGCGGCCGGCGAGATCCGCAGCGAGTTTACCGAGGTGACTTGGGCCATGTTTTGGAAGACATCGATCGAAGGTGCAAGCGTTACTGAGGTGGCTCAGGGGCAAAACAAAACGCCTGGGGCAGTTTATATGGCTCGCTTCCGTGTAATGCAGCGACTCAAAGAGAAATTGCTTGAAGTATCCGAAGTATGGAGTGACGTGAAATGAACCAATCCACGGAATGCCTCGACGAAGCCAGTATCGATTCGCTGCTACAAGGAAACCTAGCCCCTCATGAATGTCGATTGGTGCAAGAGCATCTCGAAAACTGTGAACATTGCCGCAATCGAGTTGAATCAACTATCGGATCGCAGCAATGGTGGGATGATATCGCATCGTCGCTGAGTGACGGAGCAGCGTCACACGCAGCAGCTTCTCACCGAAACGCTAATGAATCAGATACTCGTGACGTTAGCGATCAGATTGCGAGTCTCGGAGAGACTCGCCTACGTGAGAAGCTTCTCGATTTACTCGGCCCAACCGACGATCCCGATATGTTGGGACGTATCGGTTCGTATGAGATCGTTGGGCTCCTTGGGCAAGGTGGCATGGGTGTCGTTTTTAAGGGGTTTGATCGATCGCTGAATCGCTTTGTGGCGATCAAGATGTTGCTGCCACACTTAGCCGCCTCGGGTGCCGCTCGCAAACGGTTTGCTCGCGAAGCACAAGCGGTTGCTGCCGTGGTCGATGATCACGTGATGGCGATCCACTGCGTCGACCAGTGGCAAGGCGTACCGTATTTGGTGATGACATACTCGCGCGGTATCACGCTGCAAAAGCGACTCAGCGACAACGGTCCGTTGGAAGTTCGTGAGATCTTACGCATCGGCATGCAAGCTGCGAAAGGGCTCGCCGCCGCGCACGCTCAGGGCATCGTGCATCGCGACATCAAACCGGCCAATATCTTTCTCGATCAAAATGTTGAACGCGTTCAGTTGATGGATTTTGGCTTAGCTCGCGCCGTTGACGATGCCAGTCTTACTCGCACGGGTGTGCTCGCTGGTACTCCTCAGTACATGTCCCCCGAGCAAGCTCGCGCGGAAGCCGTCGATCATCGCAGCGACTTGTTCAGCCTTGGAAGCGTCATGTATGCCATGTGTACCGGGCATGCGCCTTTCCGAGCCGAATCGAGTTATAGCGTCTTGCGATTGATCACCGACAAAGAACCGCGGCCGATTCGCGAGATCAACCCAGATGTTCCCGAATGGCTTTGCAACATCATCTCCAAGCTAATGGCGAAACAAGCTAGTGATCGGTTTACGTCAGCTGATCAAGTCGCTGAGTTGTTAAAAATCTGCTTAGCTCATTTGCAAAGTCCAACAACGACTGCGCTGCCAGCGGAATTCGCCAAAGTGAAGCCCGAACAGTCTTCCTCTAAGTTTCAACAGCTACTAAAGGGAGTATTTGTAATGTGTTGTGTTTCGTTACTCGCAATTCTGCTTGCCATCTAAACGTTGAACCTCCGGCGCAGACGGGGCCTTCAAAACCTGAAAAGAACAGTCAGCCTAGCCAATCTGGTAAACCTCTCCAAGTAAGTGCTAGTGATTCGGGGCAATCATCTGAAGTTCACCAGATTATTGCTGACGATAGTGTTTTGATGGTCTCAGTTGATTCAGTCTTGCCTGCATCTGACCAAGGGCATCCCGTTTATTGTGAAAAATTCTTCAATCGTTCTCCCAAGTTTAGACAAGCCCATCGTTGTGTCTGGACGGAGTACGTCAGAGATCGAATCGGCGATTTCAGAGGCATATTTGCAACAACTGAAGGTTACAACAAAAGTTCGGATACATGAAGTGAGAGCAACCTCGCAGGCGAAGGTTACCATAGTGAATCAGAAGTCCCTGAGCGGTATCTGGAAGACCAAGCAGATTATCAGTGCGGGCCAGGTTATTCCACCGGATAAAGCACCGAGCGAGTTTGTGTTTCGTCGCAATCAGATGATATGGAGATTTACGGGCAGGACCAAGGCAAATGATCGCGTCTTTGATGTTGAACTCGATTTCACGAAGTCACCTATTTGGATTACCTTACGATCGCAAGATCCAAAGCGTCCACAACCCGTATTAGGCTTAATCGACTTTACCGGCCATGAGCTTCGCATCTTCACGAAGCGGGATGCCAAAGGCAATCCATCGACCGAGCGCCCTACTGCGATCGGAACCGGGAATGAACCAGGCACCGACTTGATGATCCTGGAACTCAAGTCAGCTTCTGTCGACGAATGGAGAACCTATCCCATCGAGGATTATGTTTTGAACGTAGTTTCGCAATGGAAAGAGAGCAGTAACGTTGCGGAACCAGGCGAAGAAGCAATCCAGGCGAAAGTTGCCGAAGTCGGTAACAAACTGGCGGAAGAGATCGACGGGCGTTTTGGGCCCTGCAATGTCATTGAGTTTGATGCTACCTCGAAAACGCTCATTATCGATCACACGGAGCAAGCACATCGAAAGATCGAAGCTTTCCTTAAAGAATCGATCCCTGTGTCAGCCACTCAATCGGTTTCCGGACCAGTTGACGATTCAGTTATAGTCGCGAGGCCCGAGTTAGATCAGCCTCAAGGAATTGAAGCGGCCAAGCGACTTGAGCAGCAGGCCCAAGAGATTGCGAATCTGCCGCGCTTCTACCTTTACGCCAATTATGTATCCGCGTGGCTGGATGGAATGAGCGATGAGGCAGATAGGTCCGTTGCTAATTTTGAAAAGGCAATGAACGAGCGTTTGAAGCCGGATACACCATCATCCACAAGGATCACAGCCTGGGATGAAAAGCGATTCCTCTTCGGATATGACAAACCAAATTTGGATGGTGCGAGAGGCAACACCCGAATCGTGAATCACTACTTCAGCCACGAAAATTCGTTTTGGCAGCGACAAAGACCAACAAAGATGCTCCTCAATATTCGAAGCTTGAGCTTCCCTACGTCTGGAAGAAGGTCGATGCAAACGCCTTTTTCCATTTGCGGTCGGCCCGTTTGGAGTTTCCATGGGGCAATACTGATGGCAACATCAAGTTCGCGCTCGTTCCGCTTGAATTCGCCGAGTATCGGGCCGTCGGTGAAGAGACCGTCGATGGAGCCAAGTGCTGGGTGGTTATGTCCAAACCCCGTCGCTGCAAATTGTGGTTCGACCAGAAATCAGGACGATTGTTGCAAATGCTGCGCTATGTCATGCAAGGGGTTGAGTCTACGCCCTTTCACGCGATGCCCGAAGTCGAAAAGCTATGCGGCAGAAAGTTTGATTCGCTCGATGCTTTCAGTGAGTTCGTCAAGAGCACGGACCAAGCCACAAAACAACGACTGGCCGGCCTCTACGGTTCGCTCTATTTCGATGAAATGGCCCATCCCATCGAATTAACTCGGTTCAGTGACTATCGCGAAATTGCTCCAGGAATTTGGTTCCCTCATCAAGCGACCGACGTTTTCGCGGGGCATTCACCTTCAGATAACAACAAGTTCCGATTCTCGCGTGGAGAGCTACGCGTCATCAGCCTGGAAACCGGTCGTTCGCTCGAGGAAACCATTGCCGCGTTTGTTTCTGAGATGCCGGAATAGATCAAAGCCATTCGTAGCCAAGCTGCCAGAGGGTGTCGAGCTACAATCTAGGAGCTATCAGACTAGTAGCTTTCCTAACCACTATCGCGAGCTCAGGTCAGGCCGACGACGGAAAACGGGTAAGCTCAGAAGAAAAGGCCAATTCGATCTCTGCCGCGATGGAGTCGTCTTTGGAAAGTCTGCCAAAGCTCTACGAGTCAGTAAGCAATTCGATCGTCCGTGTCGAAGGAATGGACTTTACCAAGACAATAGCCTCAGCGAAACCGGGGTCATCGTATCACCGGAAGGGCACGTCTTGGTGGGAAATGGTTCAGGAGTGAAAGACCTGAAAGTCCACTTGAGCGATGGCCGCACCGTTACCGCCACTCCTGCCGGTTGGTCGGTTGAGTGGGGGCTCAGCGTTTTGAAGATCAACGAAGAAGGCCCGTGGCCCGCGATCGAACTGGGGTCAACCAAGAAACTGAAAGCTGGCGAGCCCTGCATGATGCTCGGTTACTCCCAGCGTGCTGATGCAAAATGGGATTCGTCACCAACGGCTCGGTATGGGTTCATTGACCGCAACCATCCGCCTCATTGGTTCACCACCACGGGCTTTCCAAAATACTTCGAGAATCCGGCGGTTGTTGACTTGGATGGCCGCTTACTCGGAGTTTTCACCCAGGGCTGGACGGATGGTATGGCAAGTGATTTAAGTTTCGCAACCGCAGTGGATGTATTGGTGGCGAATCGCGATGACCTGTTTGCAGGCAAGAATCTTGATTGGGTTCGCTATTGTCATACTGAATAGCCCGAGTTCCGCAAAGAGTTTATTAGGGTATAGGGCAATCGTACTGCATTGTGTTGCTGCAGTGGGATGTGGTGTGGACGCAAAACCGGTCATCCAGTGGCTTGAGAACGAATCGCTGTGGGAGACCGTTTCCACTTCTGAGCGAGCATTTCTTGCTGCTCGAAAACCAACTAAGAAGCAGATTCATGCGGCCCGCTGGAGGCAAGAATCTCAGTGGGCGTTGCTTTGGTCGATCGGCCACGTCCGCTCATTGGGTTTACCAACAAAGACTTGCGAAACTCGGAAGCTGGTCGACGAGATCATGCCGGGATTAGGCGATTCGGTTGAAGAATTCGTTAAACCAGCGCGTTTGCGGCCACCTGGCTGGATACTTGCTGAAGAGGATCGAACCTACAACCTACTCTGTTACGAGCGGCAGGAGGCTCGAACGAATTCGATGCCCGAGGATCTGATCTTCAACGTGCTCTATGAGCGTCATTACGCGTTTTCATGGCTTGGAAGCAGCGACAGTTGGGACGCTGTGGATATGGATACGTAACGATTACCTCTATTGAAACTGATATCAGATCAAGACGATGAGTATACAACCGCGACATGTAATTTGCGTGCTAGGACAGTGGGATGACTTTTCATCGGTACAGTCGATTGTGGATAGTGTGATCCCTGGATTTGCGCTAGATCTCGAGTATTCGCAGCTCGAACCAGATAATCGAATGAAGGACGCATTCGAGGTTTCGCTGGATCACAATAATCCTACGATTCAAGGCGCGGAGTGGCGAATGATCGATTCGCATTCGGCTGTGGCTTACGTCCTGTCCCCACCAATTAAGAAAGCGGAGTCGGAGTCGATTTCGGCGACAGCTCTGCTATTGGTGGCTGAGCTACTAAAGAACGGCGGTGTTGCTGCCAAGAGCGAAAGCGCTGGATTGGCGCATGGTCGAGATCGCTGGCTTGAGCTGGCGAGTGAGTATCGCCAGGCGATCAAGGATGGCGATGCCCATGCTGCGTCGGCCGCATTGTATCGAGCATGGGTGCAGCGAGCCATTCATGACGAAGACACAAGTTCGCTGTATTCCGTTGGCATGCATTTGCTGGGGCAGCGGGATGTCGAAGTAGACGATGACCTTGAAGTCTCGGATGCAGTGAAGTGGATTGACCTGATGGGATTGTATCTGGTCGCTGATAAACCCAAGCGGCCGATGAGAAACGGCGAAGGATTTCGCCTTAGCGATAGTGGACCGCGACGCATCATTGAACTAAACGATTGCCATCGATATGCAGTAGATGACTTTTTCTTCAATCCTTACGGTTATGTCCAGCTTGTTGAAGATGATTGAAAACAAAATTGACACTCCATGGAGACCTCTGAGGCATACAGAGGCATGGCGTGTTTATTGTCGAAGTATAGTATCATTCCTCGATTTCGATCATCAGCCTCTGTGTCTTTGTGGTTCGTAATTGGAGTTTCCTATGTCGATACTGATTCGTAACATTACTGACAAGGATCTAAATGGCTTCGAGCGTAAGATCCTCAAGAACATAAAGAAATATGGCTGGCATGCTAATGGGATTCCAGGTGAAGGCTCGACGCCCGCCTGGACCTACAGCGTTGGTCTCTTTGCGAAGTACGGTCAGCCCGAGTTGATCGTTTTCGGATTAGAGATCGAGACAATGCATGAGATGATTGCTCGCTATGCCGATCTGCTGCAAGCAGGTAAAGAATACGGCGATGGCGTCAAAATCGACGGCATCATTCCGGGCCAGTTATGCGTCCTCCGCAAAGTTCATGCTCCGTGGCGCGAGCCATTGCTCCGCTCAGCTAGTTGGTACTACCACTACGAAGAGTATCCGGTGCTCCAGTGTTATTGGCCTGATCGACACGGATACTTCCCGTGGGAGGATCACTGCAGCAAACGCAGTCGCAAGGCTCAGCCGCTGCTGTACCAGCGATCTGTCGAGAAGACTGGTTTGCCCAAGTCGCTGCTGGTGGACGAACCTTGGAGATTCGCCGATTCTCCTGATACCATGTGCTTTACCAGCAACTATGTCTTGAAGGGTTCACCGATTACACGGGTCTATCACGACTATGATGGCGACTGGCAGTTTCACGGCGATCAAGATGCGGATAGAGTGAAGCCGAAAATTGTGTGTCTTTCTTGCATCGTGGAAATGGACTCGTCAATCGAAGAGTTGCAGGATCTTCCCTATGGTTGGATGGCTGAGCGAAAGTCGCCCAAGCACAAGTGGAAGCGTATCAAGCGTGATCCATTTCCAAGCTTTGACGAGGATGGCTACTACCTGGAGGACGCAGTCGAGCTTGCCGAGCAACGTGATGATCTATCACCTCCATCCAAACGGAGACGTGAGAATTGTAAAGTGGGTGACAGCGTCAAGTTGCTGTTTCGCTTTGCGGCAGAAGATGCACCACGCGAGGATAACCAGACCGAGCGAATGTGGGTCACGATCACTGACGTCGATGACGACTATGGCTATTACACCGGAGTCATCGACAATGACCCAGTTCACTCAGCCGCAGCGTATGGCGATGTACTACAGTTTCATCCGCTGCACATCGCGGAGATAATTAAGAAGCGAGGAAGATGGCCATGGCAGTCCAAATGAAACAAAATGAGGACCTGCAATGATCGGTTGGATTCAAAAACTCTACGCTTGGATTGCTGAGCTGGTACACGGGAACGAAGGCCAGCACGTCCACATCGCGCTTAGGCGAGGATTGGACAATGACCGACCTTCCGCACCGCTCGCTACGGTGCTCGAACAAGCTAACGGCGATTGCGATCAGCGTCGCAACGCGGCGTACGATTTAGGTTATTTTGCCAACCAAGATGCATTGCCAACACTACTCAAGCTGCTAGGCGACTCCGATGAGTACGTCCGAGTATACGCGATCCAATCGATAGTTCGACTGAACGATACAGCCGCAGTACCCGATCTAGTTCATTACGCGAAAAGTACGCGGCCAGGCTTGGTGTTGACCAACATCATTCGTGCGCTTGCTGAACTCCGCGACCGCCGCGCTACGCATGTTCTTTGTGAGTTACTGTCATCAACTGATCCGATGGTGCGTTACGATACAGCCTTTGCCCTCGGAGAGATTCAAGACCCTGATTCGCTAGAGGAACTTGCGAAGTGGACAACAGATAGCACGATGCCAACTTCAGGCGAAGATGTCGAGACAGTCATGTCGGTTGGTCAGATGGTTCAGAAGGCGATTCGCCAAATCAAGCGTGGAAATAGGGAAAGATGAATAGTCGAGAACGAAATTGGAATCCTGAAAGCACTAAACCATGGAATTAGATGTTACCTGGGCTGGTCCGCCCATCGATGATCAACAAACGCTAAGAAAGCTGCTAAGTGATCTAGCAAAATTGCTGAAGTCCGTCAATGGCTTTATTCAGTTTGGTGGCGCATTGCACGTACGTGTTGCATGCCAAAACCTCGAATGGCATTCGCTGCGCTATGTTTGGGAATCTACAAATGCGTTCTATCGCCACTATCGAACAGTCAAGAAGACCGATGTTCCGTTTGCTCAAAGCGCACTGGGCGATCAGTACTTCATCCGCGACAACATTGTTCATAGGCTAGACACTGAATGCGACGAAATCGAATCGCTCAACATGGACTTTAAGACATTCCTGGAAGAAGTACAGAGAGATCCAATTGCTGCTCTGAATCTCGAGCCGTTGGAAGAGTTTTGGGACCAGGGAGGCGCATTGGAGCCAGGACAATTGTTAAGCGTTACCAATGCGCCAGGGATCGAAAAGGAACGCTGCACTGGTGGAAACGATTCTCACTCTCTCATTTCCAAATCGTGAGACTACGGTCACTGCGTCACCATCCCACAGGATCGCTCCGATTCGTCTCATGGACTAAAGCTACTTCTCGTCACCTAAAACCCGGATTTCGCGTTTACCATTTCCTTTGTCGATTACCTCTATTTTGATACTTTCGGGCCAAGGTGCAGAGACCGTTATTGAAGATAGTTTTTCCTCCCTAAAACTGAATCGGTAGCCTTTGTGGAAGTAGTCAATTTGCTCCGCATCATTTCTGCTTGATTGCATCTCTGGCTTTCCATATTTAGCAATGACCTCTTCCTTGGTCGCTCCTAGCTTGATTCCGGCAGCAGTCTTTCCCACAAAGGCTTTGGCCATCGCCCGCGCGCTTGCGGGCCGTAACAATGAATGCTGTGCAGTCCTTGCGATCCGATCGTCAAGTCGAAGCCGTCCGAGGTATACTGCAAGGTAACGTTATGGGTACCGGCCACCTCTGTCTTCGAGCTACCTTCAGGATTAATAGGGTCACGTTTTGCGGTTGGAGCTGGAACGTGTGATTCACGAATTGAGTCTGGCTCTCCCAACTTGGCAATGATTGCCTCTTTCGAGCTTCCTAAAGCCGCACCACCGATACCCGTTTCCGGTGATACGATCAGGTCCGATTCTGCAAACTGCTTGCGACTGGCAGGGCGTTTGGACTCCGCCAATTGATATTCGCTAGGAGGAGTGGTTGATAGCACGGACGCATCAACGACTGAGTTAAAAACGAAGTCAGTTGCAACATGGCGATACACTCCTTTTTCGCCATTCTTTAACTCCATCTCCATGCGAACGGGTAGATTCGTCGATGGGTCTACGCTAACTATCAATGATCCGTTTTCTTGGACCTCAAATCGATTGACACTCTTGCCGTCAATCGTACCCGGTACAAGCTTCTTCACCTGCTCAGCGGGCAACCTTAGAAACCTGCCCCAAAGCTGGTCCAAGCTGGCGGGCGAGTCGAACAACTGTACGACCTCGGCTGTCTTAGTTCGATGATTCAACGTCAGCTTTCTCCCACTTTTGTAGTCAGAAATGACCTCGACTCCATCAGGATATTCGCTCCTTTCACCGACTCCAGACACGATGACAACCGAGGTTACTCTAGTGATCTCGATCACCCTCGAATTCCAATGATCGAAATCGGATAGAACGAATCTTTGACGCGGCTTCTTGAACTTGAGCAAAGACGGAATTGCTAGTCAGAAATCCAGACGTTACGAAAACACTGACAAGAAAAGCAGCCGCAACGACACTTACTGTCAGCCCCGCACCACGCCAGCTTAACATTCGAGCCAAGACTTCTTTGGGGCGGCGATGCCAATGTGGCTGGTGTTGGCAGATGCAATCCTAAGGTTCTCATTTTGCTCCCAAGGCATCATCGGCTCGCTCACCAGCGCTGGCACTTCCTGTGTTGCAATTGCATGACATAGCTGATCGAGCAGCTCAGCATTATCTTTCTGAGGAGAATAGTTCATGATCAGTCTCCTATTTGTGGTTGAAGTTATGGTTGATAGGTTTGGACGCGAGATCTCCAAGTCTCTCACGTAGCGTGGCACGCGCCCGATGAATCAAAACTCGACAGTCCCCTTCGGATGTGCCCAGAACCTCGGCTACTTCTTTGAAGCTGGCCTGTTCGACACAGCGCAACCAGAATGCTTCTCCTTGTTTTGGAGGAAGCTTGGCAACTTCGATTCGCACTCGCTCGAATAACTCTTGGAATTCAGCATGTTGTGATGGAGTGGGGGCGCGCGAATTTCGTTCTATCTCATGGGACAGAGATTCAGAGCAAGCTTCCGCACGCCGCTGAACTCGCAACGAGTCAAGCGCTCGACGGACAGCTAGCCAACGCAGCAAGGCTGGCCAATTGTCGACCGGAGTATTCTTGAAATTTTGGTAGAGTTCGACGAACACATCTTGCATACAATCGACGGCCAGATCGTATTTTCTGAGGATCCGATAGGCAGTTGCGTAGGTAAGCTCCCCGTACTGCCTTTGGATCGCATCCCAATCATGCATTTTGAGCTAGCTCCCAAACAAGAAAATCGATCGGCAATATACTGACGAAACGTAATCCCAATTCGTTACACTGAAAACTAAAAGAAGTTAGTAAATTCGACTCGGGCCATGATTTTATGAACGCCCCAGATAGGCACCCTAGGAAGGAGAGGAGAGTGAAAGACAAGTACCGTAGCGCTTCCGCGAGGTAGGCAAACGCTTTTTGGCCCTATTTCCCGCGGATCTCTGGCACCCCCAAGTCGAGACTCTCTCACCGACGGCTCGTTCGGCAACGGGGAGAGCCTGATAGCCAGAAATCTCCCGCTCTCTGGTCTCTCGGACCTTCGGCTAATGTGATTTTTCCAGGCCAAGAGACTTTCTCGAGTCCACCCCCAAAAGACTGTTTTGGACAGCCAAAAATCATTTTGTGGGACGTCGTTCAGGCAAATTGCATAGTTACTTCTGAGAAGCGGTTTGGTTCGGTTCGGTAGGTTGAATGTGCTTAAGCTGCATCAGGATGTTATATGGCTGAATTGGTCTCGCCGGCGGAGCAGGTAACGCGAGTGGCAACACTGTTGGGACGGGGTGTAACCGGCATCCCGGCTTAACAGGCAAGGACGATGGGGTTGTAATCTTTGATAAGATGTCGATTTTTGTGGATTGTTTCAGTAGCGGTTCGTATTCTCTGTTCCAAGAACGATTGCCAGTGGTCGCTTTGGTGTAGCGCCCTTACATTCAACATGTCGCTGGCACCTTGAAGCGTCCATCGCATACCGCTCCGCTCCATCCATCGCATACCGCTCCGCTCCATTCGATCTTTAACCAGATGACGACAAGCACCTTCGATCACACCTGTTGCGATTGGGTAGCCTTTAGCAAGATATTCATCGTATCGCATCCGATCCGCATTAGCCTGGAGATAGTTGCAGATTCTGGCTAATTCCTTTTTAGGTTTGCCCGACAAGCCAGCGGTGGTTCCCCTACGTCTGAGCCCCGTGATGACCGCTTTAACATCTCCCTGTAGTATTCGCAGACAACGCTCGCGAGTGAACTGCTTGCGAGCTTGTTCATTCTTTTCCAGTAGCCTAGCAGCTCCCGAAGGAAGCCGGGTACATTTCTTATATCCCACGGATCAGATCACCTCAATAGTGATGGCTCATTTGTTTTCAAACACTGGTGGCAAACGGTATATCACTCGATGGTTCAAGATCACGAGTTTGACTATGTCATCTTCAGTCCAATGGTACCTCGCGAGTGGCGAAACTCAAGTTTGAAGGCATAGTTGTTCCGCTAATTGAGATTCGAGCCTTCGCAGTCGACGAAGCAGGCAACGAAGTTACGCAACTTGCTCCAGGTCAACGATTCACGCTAAAAGCCACGACGATCTCCAACCAGTCTGCGTACAACCTGCCAGCCACAGCATTACACAATCACAACCTACGCGGGTTTAAATTTGACTATCAATTCAACAGCTCAGTCGCATCTTCGCAAGCGAGCCCAGTCCCAAATGCAGATTATTACTTCGAGTTCATGGGGCTTGGCGAAGAGGATGGAAAGCTAGTACTGATCACGGAGAATATCCCCGCCTCGATGAAGCCCAAAGACGGCAAGTATATCTCTGACTTCAGGGGGCACACGATGGCGAGCACGATGGCCCCAGTGTTGCTTTTCGAACACGAGATGATTGCCAATGCGGTTGGAAAGCTCAACGTCAAGCTTGATAACCTCACTTCCGCCGCAGGCTTCGACGTTTCAGCAATTCGCTTGAACGTAACAAATATCGAAGTAGTTGGTGAGCAGAGCCTCTCCCAGAACTTTCTCAATCCCAAGGATGTCAACGACGACAAGAAACTTACTGCATCCGATGCGTTATTGGTGATTAACGGCCTAAATAGTTTGGCAGGTTCGCTGAACAGAGCTTCAACATTGGCCCAAACCGTTACCCCTGGACATTATCTTGACGTCAATGAGGCTCACTGCGAGCGATGCACTACTCATTATCAATGAACTCAATCTGCCCATTGGAAATCGTGCAACGCAATTGCAACTGTCGATTCCAGTGCTTCTAAGTTCGGCATCGAGATGAATCCAACTCGATCGAATGAGTCCTTAGTGGTTCGAATGCTAGGTGCGACTCCTGAGGCAAGCTACCCTGTTCTACTTGATGGTCACAACGTGGGGCAGGTTTGAGACGGATCAGAGAGGACGTGGTCGACTTGTTGTAAACAAGGACACACTGAGTCGGGTTATGCTCTCGAAACAATCTAGCAAGCAGACAGTGCGTTTAGAGGTCGGCAGTTTGATTGCAACCGATCTTTCGATCGATTTGAACTGATCTGATCCCGTGTTTCGCTTTTGAAATATGTCAAAGTTGAAACATGTCAACTAGTTCTCTGATCGCGACTGGCATTTGAAAAATTCAGGCTGCTCTCACTAGTCAGTGAAGACGCACGACTTGCGTCTCTGAGATCAAGAAAAGGATGTGCAGAAACTAGAAGTCTATCGATGAGTTCTGTGACCTGCTTGGCTCGCGAAGGTGAGTGCTCGAGTAGCCATTGCTGTTGATTTAGAAGTAGCTACCGCTGCCATACTGTAGATTGTGTGGCCTAAATCGTAGCTACCGCTGCCAAGCGGCAGATTTTGTGGCAACCAAGCAAGTAGCTACCGCTGCCAAGCGGCAGATTTTGTGGCAACCAAGCAAGTAGCTACCGCTGCCAAGCGGTAGTGGTGGCTACCAAGCAAAAGATGCCTGACGTCAAGATATTGCCTCCACCGCTTGGCAGCGTGTGGCTACAGACTTGATATTGCCTCCACCGCTGGGCAGCGAGTGGCTACAAACTTGCCCAGGGCTGACTGCCCTTTTTTTTGTAAAATCGTGTAACAGAGGGCAATTTCGAGCGAGTAGTCTTTTAGGGAAACAGCATTACGCGCAGACCACTATGACCAGCACACCTACAACCAGAGCCAGTTTGCTACTCAAGCTTTGCGATCCGCGCGATCATGAAGCGTGGGTGGAGTTTGTTCATCTGTATGAGCCGGTCATCTATCGCATGTTGAAGAAGTTCGGTCTTCAGGATGCAGATGCCTTGGAAGTCATGCAGGAGTTGTTGCTGGCCGTCAGCCGGAGCGTGGATCGCTGGACTCCAGGCCCGCAGTACGGTTCCTTTCGCGGTTGGCTGCGGCGTGTGACCAGGAATCTAGTTGTGAACTGGGTGCGGCGCAGGAAGCGGCAACTGGTCACGACATCGCTGGACTTGGACGCGCTGTTGATTGAGGAGGAAATCATTGAGGGGGACGAATCTCGGCAGTTTGACAGCGAGGTGCATCGGTCTTTGTTTCACCGAGCTTCGGACCAAGTCCGAAGCGAAGTTCAGCCGCTGACCTGGCAGGCGTTCTGGGAAGTCGCAGTCTCAGGTCGAGAAGTCAGCGAAGTCGCGGCCAGACTGGGGTTGACGGCTGGGGCTGTGCGGGTTGCCAAATGTCGCGTGATTGCACGGCTGCGTGACGCCGTTGACAAACTCAAGGAGGCAACATGAGTGAACATTTTTCTAGCGAAGTGATTCAACGAGCACTGCAAGGTGAGTTGCCGCCAGAACAGGAATCGGCGTTTCATTCGCATATGGAATCCTGTCCAGCTTGCGCGAAGGCGATGGAGCGGATCTCTGGAGCAGAGCAGATCGGTAGCGAAATCTCTGAACTGCTGCAAGCAGATGAGATCGGCGATTCTATTCCAGGTCGCGACGAATACTCGATGACCGATTTCATCGTCGAACATTTAGAACCATCTGACTCGCCCGAGGCGTTAGGGCAACTAGGCGGTTATGACGTTCTGGAGGTGATTGGTCGCGGCGGAATGGGTGTTGTTCTAAAAGGCTATGACCGCGAACTCAAACGATTGGTGGCCATCAAGGCCCCTGGCACCACATCTGCCCACAACCGCTTGCCCGAAAACGTTTTGCTCGCGAAGCGCAAGCGGCCGCAGCAGTCGTCAATCTGCACGTGATTGCAATTCATCAAGTGCAGCCCAATGGCCGCTTGCCGTTTCTGGTGATGCCGCTGCTGACTGGCGAATCGCTTGCAAATCGCCTCAAAGCATCTGGGACGATGGAAGTGATGGAGATACTTCGCATCGGAATGCAAGCTGCTGAAGGACCTTGCGGCGGCGCATGCCCAAGGGTTGATTCATCGCGATGTCAAACCTGCGAACATTCTTCTTGATAAAGGTGTAGAGCGTGCGGTGCTGACGGATTTCGGATTGGCTCGAGCCGCCGATGATGTATCGCTAACTCGTCAAGGATTCATCGCCGGGACGCCAGAATACATGTCGCCCGAGCAGGCTCGCGGTGAGGCGCTCGATGGTCGCTCGGACCTCTTTAGTCTCGGCTGCGTACTGTACGAGATGGCCACTGGCGTTTCACCGTTCCGTACCGATTCAAACGATCGCCACTCTTAGGCGAATTGTAGAAGAGCAACCGGCCTCGATGGCTTCACTCGTTCCCGAATTGCCTCTGTGGTTCTGTTGCATCGTTGAGAGATTGCTGTCGAAAGATCGCGCGCATCGATTTGAATCCGCCAGCGAAGTGAATCAAGTGTTGGCAGGGTGTTTGGCGCATCTTCAGCAACCCGCATCCGTACCACTACCAGCTTCGGTTGTGTTCGCATGCCAAGGTAAGTCGTTCGTTTTTTAACTCAACGCGAAAAGGAATATTGACTATGCTTGGTACACTCGGAATGACTTTGTTGGGAGTGATTTTATGGCAAGCAGCGGATTCGCCCAACATCAGCAGTGACCAGTCTAAGGAAAATCGCGACCAAGCTGGCTGAGATTTGCCGGAAGCACGATGTACCGGCAATGTCCGTTGCCATGCTTAACTCGAAGGGCCTAGTTCAGTCGCAATGCTTTGGTGTCCGCAAACGTGGAGCATCCGACAAAGTAGAGTTGGCAGATCGATTTCCGCTTGGTTCCAACACCAAGTCCATGACGGCGACGCTGGCGGCCGTTTTAGTCGAGGCCGGAAAGATTGAATGGGAAACGACCATTGGTGAAGTTTGGCCTAAAGCGACCGACAAAGACCTCCATCCAAAGCTGCGCAAAGTTACTTTAGACCAACTGTTGTCACATCAAGGCGGAGTGGCGAATAATGTTTCCGATCTTTCAGGTGAAGCGTGGGCAAATCACTTCGAGGAGAAACTATCGCCGACGTTGGAGCGTAAAGAGATGCTCAAGCTTGTGCTTTCCAAAGCGCCTACGCATCCTCAGGGAACCTTCGTCTATTCCAATCTGGGTTACGCGATCGCGTCGGCTATGCTCGAAGCCCGCACAGGCGAATCGTATGAGTCCCTAATGAAAAAGCATCTATTCGATCCGCTGGAAATGCGGTCGGCAGACTTTCGTTCGTTGCAGTCGGCAAAGCAGTTGCGACCTCCAATGCTGTGGGGACATCACGCTGCCACCGGCGAACCTGTTGACCCAAGAACAATGGGGGCGGAAAACCCAACGGTCTACGCGGCGGTTGGAACCGTCCACATGTCGATCGAAGACTATGCCAAGTACGCACGTTTGGCAACTGGCTGGGAAGCCCGCGCGGTGCTCAAATCTCAGAGCGAGTTTGATCACCTCCGTAAGCCGCAAGTCGGACCATACCATCCCAGGAGCAAAATACGGTTGCGGTTGGATCTGTATTGATACTCCATTGGGACCCGCACTCAATCACGCTGGCTCCAACACGAATACTTTCGCTTTGATTTGGATCTTGCCCGAAGCGGACTTCGCTGCCATCGTATGCGCCAATACAGGGAGAAAAACAAGCTTTTCCGGCTTGCCGACGAAATGGTCGTTCATCTGATGCGCAAGTATGCTTTCGCCAAAACTACCGAGCCAGTTGGTGATCAAGGACAGGTCACTCCCGAGCGACTAGTCGGCCGTTATCAACTCACGCCTAACTTTATCTTTGACGTAAAGCTTAAGGACGGGCACTTGATGGTAGGCATCACGAACCAGCCTACACAGGAAGTCTTTGCGGACTCGCCCACAAAATGGTCCTACCGAGGAGTCAAAGCGCAACTGGAGTTTCACCTTCCGAGCCGAAGGCCCTGCCTACGCTCTTACGCTTCACCAAAATGGAATTGCGCAAAAGGCGAAGCGAATATCGCAGCCTTAGTGGCCTTAGATAACCTCGGCTGCAATCAACTTAGGAACCATCTCATCGGAAAGTGGAGTCGTTTCGTCTGACCAGAGCAGATTCACGCTGTTCCAATGACTTGGACGAAAGTTCTTAAAAGGGTATAAGGATCTTTCGGTCGGCGGTGTTTTTTCTATGTTGGGACACGCGAACGGAAGATCCCTGAGGAATCGATGTTTGAGTCATACACTCTAGCGAGCCCACTTCTGACTCGTAGGTGCCCTTTTTAAGCACATATCGCTGAACTGCTGATTGGAAGCCATTAGCATGCGGTGCCACCATTATCCAAATGAGAAGCGTTCAGCCATGATCCCAATCAGAATGAAATTGGATTCTCTTTTGCCCCTGTTTGCCTCACTATTGAGCCTCCAGTTGCGAACTTTGCCAAGTGGTAAAGTTACCTTCGGCGCCAGCGAGCGACGAACGAGCGTTGACTGGTTGTCGCTGATTGTAGCAGGGACTGCCCCGTTGATGGATCGATATCGATGGATTCGGTGTAACTACCTGAAACATGTATTACACCGGTCGAGTCCATCTGGAATTCGGCAAAATCATCACCAGATCCGCCTGCGGTTTCAACCCAACTAAATGCGCCGCTGGGAAGATACAGACATCAAGAAAATATCCCGTCCACCCACGAACTTCGATTCGACACATTGCTACTCGGATCAAAATCAACTGTGTTGTAGAAAACTCCACCGGCAAAGATCATCCCATTCGAGTCTATATCTATGGACCGTACATAGGTATTGAGGTCGGTTATGCCAGGGGTTTGTGATTGCTTTAGTGCGATTGCCCAACCCAAGCTGCCATTAGAGTTTAGTCTTGCGATAAATCCTCCGCCTTGAGCAAGTGGAAAAACTCCCTTTCCAGGATCGAAGTCTACTTCGCCTTGTACTGCCCGCCTACAATCAAGTTTCCTGCGGCGTCGTATTCGACATCATAAGCACTAGATGATCCTCCATACAAAGAGGTTTCCTGAAAAGTTGCAACCCATTTGATGCCACCCAGCGCCGTGTAAGTTGCGACAAACCCAGCGCCGCGGCCTGCTACGTTTCGCGTCTGGGAGCTCGGGTCAAAATCGATCGTGCCATTTTGCGATCCACTTATTGCGATTTCACCGTTAGATTGCACATCCAGTCCCAGTATCTGAGCGTATGAGGTCGATGTAACCGTCATTGGCATCGTCTTGGACCACTGAATTGTTCCGTTGGACGCAAATTGTGCAAGGCCGATGGACCGGGTGTTGTAACTGAGTCCAACGGGGACAGTCCGCGTAGCAACTATGATCTGGTTGCCCGATCCGATTGCCAGATCTGTGGGTAAATCATCTTGGGGAGTTCCCGATGAGCGAGCCCAAACAACACTCCCATCGATGGGAGAGAGTTTAGCAACAAAGAAGTCCTTTCCGCCAAGGGAGGTCAACGTGTTTGTCGCAATTGTTAAGGAGCCCGAAAAGCTTCCTGTCACGATCAACTCTCCGGTCGCATTCAGCTCGATTGCTGAGCCAGCGGTTGCCTGCGAATTACCGATTCTTCGAACCCACTGTAGTGAATCATTTGCATCGTACTTGGCAAAGTAGGCATCAGTAGTACCCACGGAAGTTAGCAGATCCGAGTTGTTCGCTCGAACAGTATTTGGATCAAAATCAACCGTCCCCGCGAATGTGCCGGTTGCATAGCGATTTCCGCTTTTGTCGAAGGATACCTTCACCGTTGTATCAGCGGTATCGTTTCCAAGACTAAATCCAGATATTAGCTCAGCGGCAAAGACTTCGCGTCGTTCAAGTTGCTCGAGTTGCAGCCAACTAGATCTTGATTGACCGCGTTTACCCATGCTGATCGCGTCGGGGCTTAATCGTGAAACAGCGAAGCAAACAATCGAAGTGATTTGATCATGATTGGAATCCTCTACCTTTTCTCATTTCTAGTGGGATCAATGGCGGCTCTACAAGTACATGCGAGAATTGGTTCCAAAGATTCCAAAGAATCTTTCAAATCTCAAGGTCGATTTAGACCCTCCGAGGAATCAGCAGGTAGAAGAGAGATAAGTCGAGAAAGCTTTCGAGCGGAAGCTCGCTCGCGTAATGAAAGCAGTGGATTTTCACGATACAAGTCGGCATCCTAAGTCGCTACTAGGCGTTTCCAACGGCAATCCCTATTCTTGTTGATCCATCTGTGCAAGAACTTCTTCTGCTTCTTTTTTCGATTGCATTTCGTATCCCGGAAGGTACCGGCAACTCCCAGTCTCTTGGCTTGATAGGTTTTGATGTGGTTTTCCTCGCTAGGTCGTACCAACGTTTGGCCTCTACCGTGTTACCCATTTTTGCATGGGCCATTGCCATGAAAAACAACTTGGGCCTGCAGTGGGATCACAAAGTGGTTCTAGGAGCCTTAGCGCTTCTTCATAGCGTCCCAAACGATACGTGAAGTAGGCAAACGTATTGATCACGGATCTTTCCCCCCGTCTTCATCTGTTTTTTCAACGACAAGACCTTTTCAAGCTCGGCTCTTGGCTTGCCTGGAAACAAGTAGGTAGTACTGATACGGAGATTGTATCAGTGTCCGTTTTAGTGTCGCACAACTCCAACGAGCGGCGCAGAAGTGTCGCAGATTCGGTTTCATTTCCTAATGCTTGGTGCAGATACGAGAGAACCCAAGCATTGTATGCACTCGGATCTTGGTTATAGGCGAATTCCAGGTCTGAGAGTGCCTCGTCGACGCGTCCAAGAGCCCGATAGATAAATGCGCGATAGGTAAGGAACACCGAAATCTCAGAATCTAGCTCATGTGCCTTGGTGATGCACTGAACCGCCTCGTGAAGATCAACGGAGCGGAGAGATCTGCCGAGTTCGAACCATAAACCCGCATCCATTGGAAACAAATGAACAAGCTGCCTTCGATCCTCGACTTCTCTGTCGAACATACCTGCCTGATGGTACACTTCAGCTCGCTTGCCAAGCAAGAAACGCTTATCTCGGCTTTGCATTAACTGTAGGCTAAGCGAGTCTATGGCTTCATCGAGGCGACCTTGCTCGATCAAATGAAGTATGCGGAACTCAGAAAACTTAAACTGCAGGTCGACACCGATTTGGCGTTTAGCAGAGGCAGTTTCATTCAACATCCCCTTCCTGCTTGTAGGAACGACTCGCATCCCATTGAAGGGTGTGTCCCGAATACGTAACCAATCGAATTGTCTGACCATCGGCGCTCCATGCCATGTCTCGAGCTATTTCCTTGCCTTGATAAAGCACCATCAGCTCTTCCAATTTCTCGGAGTCTAGCAACCGAACAGTCTTGTCCTCAGATGCCGAGATGATTCTGCGACCATCCGGAGAAATTGCAATTTGTGTGATCTGGCTGCTGTGGACTGGAGTTGAGTTCAAAAGCGTCCCGTGTGATGCGTCCCATGAGTAGACCATTCCGATCGATCTCCAGCTACAATCCTTTCCCCGTCAGAAGACCAATCGATGGCAGACGCAGCATCCGTACCCCCTCTACCAAACAGAAATTGCTTTTGCTCCTGTCCAGTTTCGACATCAAACAAGCTGATCCAGCCCGCCGAGTACTTCGTACGACCACCCAATGCGATTCGCTTGCCATCTGGGGCCCAGTCAGCGCAATTGTAAAAGAAATTCGAATTCCAAAGCTTCGGCATGCCCGCTTGTCGGCATCCCAGACCTCAAACACCCAACTGTTGTAAGATGATCCATCCTTACCGCTACGAATGATAAGCATCTTTTTTCGGTCTTTGGACCAGACAAGCATAAAGTTGGGAAAACCTGTGTCTTTGCTGATTACATGCAACTGGATTGGCGCAACCGCTTTGCCTTGTTCGACTAATGCCAAATATTCAACTATTTGATTGTCTGTCGGTCCTTGGTTGCCTTGAGTGAGTAGTTTTTGCAACTGTTCCGATTGATTATCTTCCGTAATGGAAACCCAATTACTCATCTCGGACGGAGTCATCGTCTGCCATCGGCGTGTGAGTTCAACAGGCTCGTCATCAAAAATGGTTGATGCACTAGTTGCGAATCCTGTTGCTCTTTTCCAAATCTTGATCGTGCCATCGGCCGACGCAGAGACAAATCGATCTCCGCTGGGACTCCAGTCTATTGAAGTGACATTACCCGAATGACCGGAATAGACGTTTAGAAGCTTCGCATCGGGGAAGGACCACTCTCTGATAATGGCATCCAAACCCGTAGTCAGTAATACAGGTAAAGTTGGATGAAAGGCCAAGTGGGTCACAGAACTGTGTTTTGTTTTGAAGTGCCTATGCTCTGAGTCCATCAGGGAATTTATCTGGCAGTTTCCAAATATGTCTCCCCGAACTAGATACTTACCATCTCGGGAAAAAGATAGCACTTTGCACGCCCAAGAGGTGCCAAGATGTTCATTCACAGTTTTGCAATCGACGGGATCAAAATCGGGCAGACGCCAAAAGTACAGCTTTGTGCCGGACCCCTCAGTGCAAGCAGCGATGTACTTTCCATTAGGTTCCCATGCGACCGACACTACGATATCAGAAGTAAGTTCCAATTCTCTTATTACACGCTGAGAGGCTGTGTCCAGAATGCGTAGACGTTCGCCGCCAACGGCAATCTGCAAACCATCTGGACTGTAGGCCGCACAGATCATTTTGCCGTTGTCAAAATCGGGACGAAGTAGTGAACCAACGCGATCTTCTTTGCGATCCCAGAATCGCACGGTACGAAATGAGTGTTTGATAACCAAGACACCTGTTCGCCATGTGGACTAAAGACCAAATCTACCAGCCACCCAGTTCCTGTTGCTTTGGATATCAGCTCGTTTCCCGTATTGGAGTCAAATAGCCTGAGGGCGGGATCCATTCCTACCGATGCAATGAACTTTCCATCTGGGCTCCATTTCGCACAATACACTTCTGGTGAGTCAATAGAAATCTCTTCGTTGTTGATAGCCGCTTGAAGAAAATACCACTCCCATCCCCTGAAGTCAGAGTCGGAGCCTTTGGGGCGTAGTTCCTCCAAGCCCCGTTGAACCCTGGGTGTGTGCTCGGATTGGTAGTCCTTAGCGATTTGTCGCATACTGGCTTTGTATATGATCCTCAAGTGCAGCATCCTTCTGTAGTACGGCCTCTTTTTGGAGCTTTTCTGCCGTCTCGCGGCTAGTGTCTGCCTCGACTTTCGCTCGTTCAGCCAACATTGCTTGATCTCTAACTCGATTCAATGCATTTGCCGTTTCAATTCGAGCCATGCGAGAATCGAAAGCAAACCATAGACTTAGCAAGGTGGCAGTCGAAAGACTGACCAATAGCAGGACGGCTGTAAGCAATTGGCTTCGATAGCGCCTAGCGTTCTTCTTCACGAGATACCAAGTCGAGGGCGGACATGCAGACACAGCTTCGTTGTTTAAGTAACGTTCTATGTCGGTTGCAAACTCCTTGGCTGATCCGTAGCGTCTCTCTCGTTCCTTTTCGATGGATTTCATCACAATCCAATCGATTTCGCTCTTTCTTTCCGATCGAGCAAGGATCAGGTCTTTAGGCGGCGATGCTTTATGTGCCGCTATCGCGGTGAGGATTGGGCGTGCTGTTGCGTTTGCTCGGCCGGGGTGGATCGACTTCTCGAACCCATGCGCCGCATTTCATCGACTCCCACCGATTTAACTGTTCTCGATCAATTGGAGTCGTGCCAGTCAACAACTCGTACAATATGACCCCTAAGGAGTAGATGTCACTTCTTGTGTCCACATCTAAAGCGCAAGGCATGGCCTGTTCAGGACTCATGTAAAGCGGAGTTCCAATCACTTGGCCGTAGTTTGTGAACAGTGTCTGATCGGTCAAATCTTGATTTATGGCTTTAGCAATTCCAAAATCAATGATCTTGGCAAACGGTTTTCCGTCAAGCAATGTAACAAGGACATTCGATGGCTTCAGGTCTCGATGGATGATTCCTCTTTGATGCGCGTGCTGCACGCCTTGACACACCCCGATAAAGAGCTTCAGACGATCGCTGGAGTGTAGTCCCTCAGCGAAACAAAAATCCGTAATAGGAATTCCACGTACCAACTCCATAACAAAATATGGACGGCCGGAGTTCGTTTTCCCAGCATCTAGAACCCTTGCAATATTCGGATGGTCCATCATTGCCAACGCTTGTCGCTCAGCTTCGAAACGAGCGACCACTTGGCTGCTGTCGAGTCCTGGCTTGATGACCTTGAGAGCCACTTTTCGTTTTATTGGCTGGGTCTGCTGAGCCATAAAGACAGCCCCCATACCCCCTGAGCCAATTTGCTCAAGTAGTTTGTAAGGACCTATCAAGGCTCCGGGAGCTACTTCACTCGGCTGCTGCCCGCTTCCTCGATTGGGATGAACAGCTTCAGGGCCACGAGGATTGGACTCGTAAGGGTAGAATGGATCCGAACCTTCAGCGTTCCGTAGAAATCCAAAAACGTTCTCGATTGGACTTTCTCGTTTGGCGATCTCCAGCAGGCTGCGCACTTCAGCGGCCAGCTTGGGGTCCATTTCTTGCATGCGTTGTTGCAAGATGGTCTCCGATGGTGCCGAAATACAATTCAGAAAAGCGATTTTGATAGCATTGTGTTGGTCTTCACTATTGGAATCAAGCATCTATTCCCTTTCCCTCTATGCTACTTATGCGAGAGAACTCACTAGATCTTCCACAGTTTTCAGATGTTTTGAAAACAATTTGCAGAGTCAGGACAGGAGCCTCCCCATAAGTGCCTTTGCGAATGCCCAATGAGCATAAGCAGAAGATGATGCAATGCCGAGTAACTGAGCCGCCTCTGGGATCGAGAAGCCAGCAAAACAGTGAAGCTTGACAAGTTCCGCGGCTTGATGATCTCGTTGATCCAACTTGTCCATTGCTTCGCTTATCTCGAGTATCATTTCGGGATTCGGAACGTCCATCTCAAACTCATCGACCAACTCTACTTTTTGTAGATCTCCACCTCGTTTCTTTCCGAGCTTGCGCCTCGCATGTTCGACACAGATGCGCCGCATTGCTTCTGCGGCCGCCGCAAAAAAGTGACCGCGGCTTCGCCATTGCTGTACTGCAGTCTGGTCGACCAACCTGACGTAAGCTTCGTGAACTAGAGCCGTTGTCTGCAAAGTGTGATCTTTTCGCTCGTGACGCATACGGGCTTTAGCGATGGATCGCAATTCTTCGTAGACAATCGCAAAGAGTCGACTTGAAGTATTGGTGTTGCCTGAATCGATTTCCAAGAGAATTTGAGTAACTTCGGACATAGCAAAAAATTCAAGTCTACGATCACATGGTTACAGGAGTTTTGAGTGCATTCGCCCGCGGCATCTCAGCTTAACTTCTTCAAGTCGGCAAAACAATAATGGAACTATTTCAAGCGGTAGATCAGATCTACCTTCGAAGCCCGCCTCCGTTCAGTGGCTGGAAAGAGTGGAGCATTGGAGCAGCGTTTACTCTTTGACGTTGAACTTGATCGTCGCTTTGTCGTTCATGAATAACATCGCGTTTGCATTTGGGCAGAAAGCGATTTTTCGCCCGAGTTATTACGTTGGCACATTTGGTGAATATGACATGGGGGCAGTGCGTTGCTAGCTACCAAACTTAAGCTCCCACCAGACAAGCCGTTGGGGGGGCGACAGACAGGCATACAGACCCCCGCGAGTTTACTCGTGGGTGAACCGGTTTGGCAGCTAGAAACGATAACGACTTCGCCTCAAGGCTACTATTCTAGTTTGAGCACCCATGCCTGAAATCCGATTCTACGCAACAAAAGACGACCTCACGCTCGTGTTCGAGAGTAGGGGCTATCTAAACCTTCACCAGCAAATTGAGAATAGTTCAAAGTGAGCGACTACATCCTTATTATGAATTTTCTTGGGAATACCAACCAAGATAAAGTATTAGAGAACCACTATGACCACCACTCCGACTGGAGGTCGATCGGCAGCAAATAATCTAAACAATTTTAAATTGCCAACCAATAGATTGCACTTTAGCCAACAGAGTCTACTCATGAAACTTACGCTTGTCTTACTCTTTACTGTGCTACTAGAACCGTTTGCGATGTTGCGCGCAGATGAGTTTGTTATCAGGGATGCAGCGTCGTTAGGGGCAGCTCTACGCGCGGCAAAACCTGGTGCGATGCTTAGGATCAGCCCTGGAGAGTATCCGGGCGACCACTTCGTCGCTGGAGTCGAGAGGCTTACGATCGAGGCACTCGATGCTAAGCAGCCACCTGTGTTCAAAGGGGGCAAGGTAGGCTTCCACTTTTCTCGCTGCTCGGGTTTGACGCTGAAGCATCTTCGCCTCAGCGGACAGAGCGAAATGGGCTCAATATCGACGACGGCGGCGACTTCGCGCATCCGGTTTCGAATATTGTGCTCGATCACATAGAGGTCTATGACGTTGGTCCCAAAGGCAATCGCGATGCCATCAAGTGTTCGGGGCTCGACAAGCTGACGATACGCGACTGTACCATCAGCGGCTGGGGTGGGCAGGGCATTGACTTCGTCGGCTGTCATCACTCACTGGTCACAGGTTGTCGTTTGATTGGCAAGGAAGGCTTCAGTGCAAGCGCGGGTATCCAGCTTAAAGGCGGCACGAGCGACATCATCATCGAGAATTGCCACTTCACAAACGCGGGTGAGCGTCCCATCAATCTCGGTGGCTCTACTGGCTTGGCATACTTTCGACCGCAGGGTGCCAAGCATGAAGCAGCTCGCCTGGTCGTGAGAGACAATACCATCGAGGGCAGTCTTTGCGCAGCGGCCTTTGTCGGGGTCGATGGCGCAGAGTTCGTTGGTAACACCATCCTGTATCCCAACAAGTGGGTCTTCCGCGTACTTCAGGAGACACAAGAACCGGGTTTCGTACCCTGTCGTAACGTGCTCGTCAAAGACAATCGCATCACCTTCCGCCGCTCTCAGGTCCATACGGAAGTTAACATCGGCGAAGGCACCGCGCCCGAGACTTTCCGCTTCGAAAACAACCGCTGGTTTGCCGAAGACAGACCGCAGGCATCGAAACCTAAACTACCTGTTGAGGAAAAGGGCGGTGTTTACGGTCAGATTTCCAAACTGATAGGACACATTGTCGACGACCAAGCCGTTTGGTACTCCGAAATCACCTGCTGGCTGAATGCAAATCGATCGCCAGCCGGCACAACTTACACTTCACCAACATACCTCATGGGAACACTGATCTGCACGAATCGTCACTAACTGTGAACTTCAAGCAGGGAAGTGAAGGAATATTTGGTTAGTGAAAATTAGCGTTGATTAGGAGCGGCACGTACGCTGCGATCGGAGTCGATACCACCTCGACTGGAGCGTTTCGCTTTCTAGCGATCTCCGAGAATCGATTCAAGCTCATTAGCCAAGCGTTCGTGGCTGCTCCGGCGTTCACTGTCAACAATCGTTTCTGCCAACCGATCGAGATCCTCTTGCGCTCCCATCGCAATCGCTCGCACCAGTTGTCTAAGCATTTCCGATTTCATTTGCCTAACTCCAGGATTCCGCACAAGTGGGTGGCCGCCTTAGAAGCTGTCTATCTCCCTTAAGCTCAATGATTGCGTCGACCACATCAAGTACTCTGGTCCACCTTCAGCCCACTGTACCGCCAAATCGGAACAATAGCGTTCATACAGTGCGCCAATTATTCCCCATCTGTCACCTTCCACAAAAAGTGATTGAGCTTTGATCTACTGCCATTCGAACGTGTCCTTGAGATCATTGAGATAACTGTACGCAATGATCCTTTCGTGTTGCATTCGCCCGACGACAATGCCAGGAGCAATCCCGATTTGCTTTGCGAAAGCCACGACGTCGCTACGCGATCGCAAGGATCTTAGTCGTTGTTTGCAAGCGGGTGGTATCAGTAGATCTCTCGCGAAGTCATTGGCATTCTTTTCCTGAGGATCATCGGAATACCCAACGTCGATGTAGGTCTCTTTCTTGCTGTCATTGAGAATATGGCCTACCTCATGAAACAGGGTAAACCAAAAGATGTCACTCTTCTTGCCTCGCAAGTTTACTGCGATGAGAGCCTTGCTAGGCGACAACCACTTCGCGGCGCCATTGATCTTGGCTCCAGGAATCTCTGGTACTAGGCACAAGGCAACTCCTGCCGAAGCAAACGAGTCGACCAACTTGGGCACGAAAACATCTGGATCGGCGATTGTCAAATCCCGCATTGATTTGGCGGTCTTTCCGAACTGCTCTTTGTTGTATTTGGAAACCGACATCTGCTGCCCTTGCAATTCAGCCAATCGCAGCCAACTCGCCAGCTTGCCGTCGTTGCCTGCGGCTTGCTGTGACTTTCGAAACGCAAATTGCCCATCGCTCCAGCCTTCGTACCAGCCTTCCACACTGGCAACACCAAAGAACTTCAGCGTCTGATCGAGCAACGTAACTCGATCGGACGTAGCGGAAATAGCACCGCGAGCAATCAGTTCTTTGGTTGGAATCGCCTTCAGCCAATCCAACTGCTGCTCCAGTTGTTTTTGAGAAGCGATTCGGGCAAGCTGCTCACGAAAGTTACATTCGAGATTATTCCAAATGCGAGCTGGCACACTGGTAACGCGTTCGAGCAGCATTGCGGTCTGCTGAGTCAAAGGAGCCTTACCTTTAATGATCTGATTGATTGTCTTCGGAGTGAGTCCCGTTCTTTCAGCCCAGCTCGTTTTGATCGATTCCCAACGTTTCAATTGTCTCGCGCAATGTACGTCCCGGAGCCACCGCGTAGTCGGGTTCGAATGGAATTTTGGACTTGGTCTTTGATGCGGCCATCAGAAGAATCTATGCTACTGGAATACAGTTGTTGGTGTTGATCGTTTAGTGATAGTCGCCAATACCTTCGATCACGATCTTCGTGACTCCCTGCCAATCTAACCCGCATCGGGCAATTGTGGCCTTGGATCATGATCCGGTAAAAAGACCAATCGATCGGGATGCACCAAGTCTACCGCAAGCTTGCCAGCGAGGTTTCCTTTCAATTCGTGACAACGTGCACCTGGCATGTCTCGCATATCAGCAAGAGTTTCAGCAGCTTGCAACTCGGCCAATCTCTGCTGAATCTTCTCGGCCATCCGTTTACCGTGTTCTGCCTGCATTTGCTTGGCTGACGAGCAGGTCTTGGCGAGCTTTTTGTTGATAAAGCTGATTTCCACTATCGGCGCTGCCATCAAAATACTTTACGTCGTAGGTTAATCATTTTCAAGAGGAAAGAGTCGCTGTGTTGGATTCGATTGGGAAAATCCGCTAGCCACAAAGAAACACAAAACGCACAAAACATCATGTAGAAGAGTTTTTCTTTCTTGTGTTTTTCGTGGCTTTGATTCTTCGGATCGTCGACTGCGTCCCGCATTTTCCCGGATGCGGGTTGAATTCGACCTTGAGATTACTAGAGCAAAGCTATCTTTACCAACAGTGGCCGCTATAGTAAGCAAACCAAGGTATTCTATCAGATTACAGATCTAGTTTGTGCGTCTGAGCTGGGAACTCAAGGCACCTGGGGATTGGGCAGGAATGTAAACATCTTCTATAGCCAGTTTGCCTCGCGGGCACGCAGATGCGGTTCCGTCCCGATGGAAAAGTCTACATACACTTTCAGCCAACTAAGGCAATTTGTAGAGATAAGCATTGCCGACTTTCTTTGATTCGATTTCACCCGATTCTCGTTTGTGAGCCAGCTCGCAAGTGGAAAGCTTGAGGACCTTACGAGCCTCTGCGCTTTTTACCCATCTACCTGGAGGCGAGTCCAGTGAAGCATCGCGCGAGCCCTCGGCAGGTTCGTTCAGTCTTGGCACAACATTTTGCTCCCAAAAACTAAGTCGGCCGATACGAGACCTGTCGACGCCGCTAAGTGCAATCCACTGTTCTGAACGGGCTTTACTTTCGGCAACGTTGAACCCAGGGTAGTCATCGGGGACGAACAACCACTTGTGATGATAGATATATGGATCTGATGGCGTGGCTCGTCGCTGCACCTGACCGCTTGCGTTGACAACAATAATTGCCGTGATGGCAGGCTCATGCTCAGCGTCAAAACCAGGGCATTGAATAAACGAAACAGAGTCATTTCGCTGGTTGAGCTTCACAACATCATACTCATAGTGCTCTGGTAAATGTCGCTTGGCCCATTCAACAGTTATTCCCAAGGCAATGATCGTGGAACCTCCTACAGATCCGCAGTCTTCTACACGAGTGAAGAACAGAAGCAAATAGGGCTCATCCGGTTAAAGCTTACGAGCGTTGAAAAAAGCAGGGACATAGGTTCTCATAATTGTTTCTTACCACAGAATCAAATGAGGTGCCTATGTCCCAGTCAGAATTGTACACGCTTTTCGGCATTTATGGCTACTCGATAACGCGAACAGAAGTTCAAGAGAGGGTGCTTTAAACGTACGTGGAGCCTCAGGATCACCGAATCTGTTGCTCCAACTGTCGTAGCAAAGAGGTTATTCGTCGCTGAAGTTAGAGCGATTAGCAAGCTAACCTTTGAGTTAGCCGAAACAGATCAAGACGGCAAGCCCGCAACTGATCTGGGAGTCATCGACTTAATCTTCGAAGAGCCCGAAGACTGGGGTATTGTCGACTACAAGACCGACGACATCAACGCATCCCAAATCGCGGCAACTGTAGAAGAGTATCGCGGCTAACTAAATGAAAAAGCCCGACTCTGAACCGCGACCACAACCCTCCCCATAAAGTCCACCAGCTGTATTTCACGAGATTGAACAGGAACCTGGAGTTTATCCGACAAAAGGTTAAGCACTTGAAATTGAGTTTCTGCCGTCTGAAGAGTGAAACTTTTCGCTACTTCTACACGTAGTACTACTATGGCGAGACGCCGAACAAATCAGTCCAAAGAAACGCTCAACGGTCCTGGCGAGCGATCGTAACAATTCCCAGGTCCTATTGACAGTGGCGCGGGCAATGCGACTCCTGTAAAGCGATTTCCCCATGAATTGTGGCTGTTTACAGTCTCTTTTCTCACGTCGAGTTCAATAGATCCTTGTTTCGCTCATGTCATGGGTGAGTTTGTCTTTTTCCGGTCCACTTGCATCGTTCCTAATCGCTGTCCATTTCAGGTAAATTTGATAAACTTTAGTCCTTAATTTTGGGGTGCTCAACAAAGTGGCCAACACAAAGCACGGAACCTTGCGAAGTGCGCAACTGGTCTTGATTACAACAATCTAAGGACACAGTAGAATTGACAAAAAAGCGGGGTGTTTTATTGTCCAGGCGCGATCGCAGAAAGCGAGCCGTAGTCGCAATGTTTTGTTAACTCGTCGATAAAGAAAATTGCCATATGCCGAAGCGAACTTCGCAGTCCGAAAGCGAGTTATTCACATTCCGAACCGCTGAAGTAACAATTCCAGGGCTCATAATCCAGTGCGCGTTCGACGTGTCGCTGGCCTGAGCCAAGATCTTCGCAGTGCAAAACGAAAAAAGCCGCAAGTATAGAAGCCTTTCGGGCTCTCACGGCACGTGGCCGAGTTTTGCTTGCGGCGGTGTGAAAGTGTACATATGTGGCTTATTAGTAAATCAAGTGAGAAAGAAAATAGATGAGTTCGAATCAGGCAATTTCGGGGAGTGCCCGACATGTCGAGTTCTTTGACTCGTATCCATTTTCCGCCTTAAGGGAGAGACTGTTAGGGTTGGCCCAAGGAGCAGTCCGCTGTGAAATTGCCGTAGCCTTCCTGACCGGCGAAGGCTGCACCTTGATTCAAGAACTACGCGATAGACACAAAATGACAGTGGACGTCGTAGTCAGCGTTTCTTTCCCAACCGACTTGGTACGACTCTGTCGATTAAGTCAACAAAGGGACATAAGGGTCTGGCTACATACTGGCTACTCCAAACCAACCGGTAACCGTGAACGAGGTCAATTTCACTCGAAACTGGTTATTTTTTACTACCCAGATGATAGGATTGTCTTCGTAGTAGGCAGTCACAATTGGACTGGCTTCGGCCTCGACGGCGTGAATCTTGAAGCATCATTGATTGTTGACACAGTTCGCAGTGACGATGTCGCGGTCCAGGCGAGAAATCACTTTCGCGAATGCCGGATTCGAAGCCACAGATTTGACGATAAGCGGCTTCTATTCTACCAGACTATACAACACAAGTTGCATATCGCACCGGGATCGCTCAAGCAACCAAACATACCGGGATTTGAAGAGCTTAATGCCGTTGTGATCCATGCGGAGTACTCTGCACCAGGATCATTGCCGAGTGAGTTTCGTTTGTACATTCCGGCGTCGGGTTTCGAAGCCGATTTCTTTCCACGTAACCAAACGGTTCTCCTGTTCGTGCATCAGACGGGGCTATTCTCAACAAGAACGCCAGTTACGCAGAAAATCAAAATGTTCCTCGGCACTGTGACAATGAACAATTCAGCCACTGACGCTGCCGTTGAGCAAAGAAGCGTAGAGTATCAAATTGATGACTTAACCCGACCGAGCCTAACCAAGCTTGGTGGAAACATTCCACAAGTAAAAAATGAAGCGGTCCAGATAGTCGTGCGCTTTGAGGATCGAGGCGAAATTGAACTGCCGATTTTCCATAGTTCCGGAACATGTCCGTCGCTGAAAGCTGGTAAGCTGCAGGAGCGGAGAATTGATCGGGATAAGGCAATTGCGGAAGGCAATGAAGATTGGCAATACCCTGTTGATATGGAGTGGCCAATTGAAATGGACCATATCGCAAGTAAGACTCAGCAGACCTACACTGCGCCGCAAGAGCTATTCTTTCAGGTGATTCTTCGGTTACCGACTCACTGGTTATACCCAAAAGAAATTGAATCGCGATTGTTGTCTCTCCTATACAGCCGCCGACTAATTCCCGAAAGCGAATCCCCGAAAATTAGAGTTGAGCAACCCGAGCCCAAGCATGTCCTGAGTGAGTTCGTATGCCGAGTGTTCTATCAGATGACAGACGAGAGTATCGCGCAAGCGCCTACGCAGTCATATCTTGATCTTGAGTAATGCCTCCTACTGCTTGAAATTCCAATCTTTCATCGCTTCACGCCCCACCTTACCCGAGAGGTTTCATCCAATGTCTGACCAGAAAGAAATTGCATCTCAGGATGTGTCAAATCTTAAGAAGTTTCGCCAAACGGCGGAAAAGAAAAGGCCAGGCCATTATCAAATCCTGTCAATCACCGCTACAGAATCGCAAAGAAAGCAGATGCAGGAGGTCACAGAGTATTATCAACAGCAGCAAATCACCTTGCAGAGCCTTCACCACTATGTTCCGCTGTTCACTCAACGCATCTGTGTTGAGCGTCCTGGAGATAAATTCAATATCTATTTGAGTGCTGTTGGAAGTTCAAACTTTACTCCCATTAACCCAGACGATGATGATGATTCCTACCTAGCATCGTGGGCAGACCCTCGTTTCGGAGCATTGGTGGGTCGAAACGTTGGTGACGAAATTGTTCTCGGCAAGCATCGATTGGTTGTGAAAAACCGATCAGATTTTGGTGGTGAAGAACTGAATATAGCGTTGCTGGATGTTACGATTCGCCTCCCCTCACAGGAACTTAAGTTTGAGGAAGTGCGAATCATTCCTTCCGGCAAAGTGATCCTTAAGGAGAAGTCCATTGAAACTTTGGAAGATATCGACGAGACGGATGAACTTGCTCTTAGCATTTCAGGCAATTATGGAGAGATCGATGATTTACTGAATTTGTCGGAATCTGAATCACAACCTCTCGCTGGCAGCGAGAGTAAGACGCTTTCACTCGAGACGATCGTCAAAAATGAAGATGGAAGTCGCGTCGCCATTCCATTCGCTTTGGATAAAAAGCAGTGGACTGCGTTATCTACGTTTGCTGGGTCTGGAACGATTGTAGTTTCGGGGCCTCCAGGGACTGGCAAAACAACGGTTGTGCTACTGCGTGCTACAAAGTTACTTCACTCGGTCTACGAGTATGGCGAAGATAATCGGCGAAAAAGCGACGTCCCAAGCGTGGATCTACGGCAGGATCGATTTCGCGTGTTTGTTGTGACATCGCATCTTCGTGCCTACCTAAAGGAATTCTTAGCCAGCAGCGAGTTAGGGTTAAGCGACGTCCCCGTTGAAGACCTGCGCGGTGAGTTTCTTGCCAGTTTCATTCGCCATCCAACACTGACTAGCTGGATTCGTGGACGAGGCATTCGACTCAACGAGCAGGACAACAAATTGCCTGAGGCCCTAATCTATGTCAAATCGCGACCAGATACCCTCGGCATGTGTTTTCTAAACGCAGTTTTGAACGCTGAGGAAAACCTGGTTGGTATCAGCGATAGAATCACGCGTATTGTCCGTTCTAAGCTGCTTGATGCAGCAGCAAGGAAACTCGCGACAGTAAGGCAGCGAGAGGCGGGCGAATCAACAGAAGACTTTCTTTCTCGTTTGGGGCGGCTAACATCATCAAATACCGAAATTGACAAGCGGATGAAAGGGACTGTCACCGCGCTAACGCAACTGAATCAGTTCCTAGACCGATGGCTTAGTCAGGCCAAGCAAAGATGCAACGCAAGTCTACAGTCACTTGCAGGTTCTGTGCTTCGCCCTGGAGGCGATGACTTATTGCTTACGAGCTTCGTAGAGAGTGTTACTGCCTTACGGAATGATTCGCCACTTGAGAGTCTATTTCTTGATGCCGCATGGCAGGAAATTGTTCGGCTAGTTGATCCACAGCAAGTCCTTCTGCGCGTTGTTGATAGGCTCAATAAGAGTGAGAACTTTGTCAACTTGCTTACCGAAGGGTTGACTCCACAGACCGTATCAGAATCACTTGAACTATGGTGCAATGCCTTAAAAGGAAAAGATCGCGAGAGCAAGGATTCCACGGCCGTAGACTCAGACAATGACGACATAACTCTTGATGATTTGGAAAGCGAAGCTGAATCAGAACGACCAAACGAGAATATCCCCCGTGGATCGTTTACCCGATCTGACTTCCCTCTTCTAGCCTCACTTGCGCGAGTGTTTCTCGCACTGCCCAGCTCAGTTAAGCCTTCGGATCGGTTGTACAGTCGCGTTGGTTTTTCCTTGCCGGGTGATGTGTCAAGGTATGATCATATCATCGTTGATGAAGCTCAAGACTTTACCTACGCAGAACTGCATTTGGTGACTAGCCTTGTAGAGTCCAAACGTCGTGCAATATCCATCTCTGGGGATCCGTTTCAACGCATGCAATGGAAGTATGGTTTTACGGGATTGGAGTCGATCCAAGTCTCGCCTGAGCGGGCTTTCGACATAAAACGCAATTATCGGCAGACTCGCCAGCTTGGCGATTGGTTGCAGAAGTTGAGCGATAACTTGTTTGGTATTGACCAGAATAAGATTGTTCCGGGTCACGAAGACGGAGCCTACCCTGAGATTATTGTTTGTGGTGGAACAAAGGGATGCGTATCTGCTGCGAACGAATGGATAGCGGCGTGGTATAGCGAACACCGAAGCCCATACACAGCGCTATTGCTGCTTGGTTTTGATAATCAACGTAAGAGCGCAATTGCCAACAGCTTGGGTAAATCGCTATCTGAACATTCGATCCAAGTGCTTAAGTTGTCTGATGGAAGGCTTATTGAAAGAGGGCCGGTATCCGTAGCGGAAGTTGCGACTGTAAAGGGGCTTGAGTTCGAGAATATAGTAGTGTTCATGAGTAAGGAGGCGTGTCAGGAGATTGGCAATGCAACGCCTCAGGCTCAAGTCCTCAGAAACCAGCTTTACGTAGCATGCTCTCGGGCAAAGCGTTCTCTCAAGATAGCTTTGGAGGCGGATTGTGGAATCCTGGGGGCTGTGGGAAGTCTTAAGTTCGATGGCGGCAAAGTGTAATTGAGTTCCGCGATAGGGAGTACTTGCCGTGAAACCACCGGAAATCTACATGTCCAAGAGATTCCGTCGGGCGTATCAAAAAGCCTCAGTTCCACTTCAGCGACTAATTGAAGGGGCCACCCATGATTTAGTTCATCGCTTACGCGAGTCACCAGAGAATGTAAAGCGCAAGTACGATCGACTCGCTCATCTACAACCTCAGCTTGGACTTTTGGAGGTTGATGTAAGTGGGGCGAATCGAATGGTAGCGGAAGTTGAGCAAGGGAATATTCACTTGCTTGATGTGGGAAACCACGAGACTGTGCCGCGATACACCTTCGGCAAATATCAGACAGACAAGCATCAGCGTGAGGAAGCCCAGCCTGGGTTTTGGCCGGATGTTTCAGTCCAAGGGCTAAGGTTCTTCACAAGCAATCCATGTCAAAACACCCTACAGTTTGGAACTGAGCTTAGCGCGGAATGGCTCTACTTTTTGTCAGCGCAACAGTCTGATGTTCTTGATGAAACGATGGAGCATATTTTCGCAAGTCATGGATCGACGATTTCACCAGTTTTCATTGTTGGAGGCCCCGGAACCGGCAAGACGAGCATATTGATCAATGTCCTAAAGCAATTTGTCGATTTGGGACAGAATGCAAGAATGCGATGTTCGTGTCGAATGAAAGACTTCATTATTGCTTCGACGCCATCCATTAACGCGGATCTGTTGGTCACTGACGACGAAGCGTGTATTGAGGACTTGGACCTTCTCATAGTTGATGACCCCGATACAAGCTATCAAATATCTGAGCAAATCAAGAAGTGGTTAGTGCGAAATGGGCGACTAGCGCTAATAATTGGGTTTGACCCATGTCAGATTCAGGGGTTCGATTCAAAAAAAAGAACCTCTGGTCTGGACGATGAATCTTTTGATCAACTGGTATCACTAACCAATGCAAATGTCTTCGGCCTGGATGAGTGCTATAGACAAAAGCAAAATGTAGGCTTGGCAACACAAAAATCGCTGCGACTACTTGCCGAGTCAACGCCCTTCCTAGCCGAGCAAAAGAAACATGAATTCAGAAATCAGCATCTTGGTGTAAATTCGCTTGGCCATGAGTTTTCGTTTCCGAATCCTCATGGCTATACTCAGGTGTATCCCAAGCTGACCGGCGAAGGACTCCAAATGGAGTTAGATCGGATTCGTAGATTGCCACGATGGCACCATTGGCCATCGACTTTGGCGGTTGTGGACAGTGGACTAAATGTGGATGCGATTCGAAGTATCATCCAGGACGAAGGAATAGAATGTGACGCCGTTCGAATTGGCGAAACAACTTCCATCAAAGGACTCGAATACCAGCATCTATTGTTATTTCTCAGCAATGCAACGTTCCATGATTTGGAGAACGGATTTGAAGGCAGCGGGCAAGCTAAGTATGCAAACTATCGGCTGATGAGAATTCCTCTTTCGCGCCCCAAGGACTCGCTAGTCGTGTTTGTCTGGGATACCTAAGAGTCTGTGCGATTATTGGCAGTGAAATGCCTTTTTGGCGAATTAGACCCAACTTGATTCTCCGTTGGGTTGCGATCAAAATACCAGCCAAGTGATTCACGCCCCCAGACTATAACAAATCATGACAACTTGGATATTCTCTCCCATATCAGCAGCGTCCGTTCGACGCGATCCAAATGAAACAGAGCTTTTCAAAACAGAGCAAGCTGGCGAGGGTGAGTACGCCGGAACAGATGCTCTTGTTCGTGAGGTAATTCAGAACTCGCTTGACGCTGGGCATCGAGAAGAGCCCGTGCGAGTGAGATTTGCATTACACTCGAACAGCGAACTGCCCGCCCAGGAACGTCTGACGCACTACTTCTCGCGATTAGAGCCTGCTTTGGAGTTTCGGGAAATCGGTTTCTCCGAGGGTGTGCCTGAACTGCCAAACGGGTTCTTGGTTTGCGAGGATTTTGGTACCAGTGGACTGGCAGGAGATCCCAATCTCATAACTGATCCACCCAAGGGTTTAAAGGAACGACAGGACTTCTTCTGGTTTTGGCGCAATATTGGCCGCAGTGGCAAGACTGGCGACGATCTCGGACGTTGGGGGTTGGGAAAAACTGTTTATCGCGCCGCAAGTCGCGTCGGATGTATGTTCGGCCTTACCGTTCGCAAAATCGATAATCGCGAATTGTTAATGGGCCAAGCTGTACTCAAGATCCACCGCCATCAAGACAGCGAGTATGCACCAGAAGGATTTTGGTGTTCTGGGGCCGGGAATGCTGGAACGCCGCTTGCGATTGAAGATTCGGATGAACTAAAGAAGTTTCGCCGAGAATGGAAACTCACTCGAAACCAAGAATCGGGCTTGTCGGTAGTCGTACCGTATGTGGCCGATGAACTTCGAGCCGAAAGTCTCTTGCGGTTGGTGGTAGTAAACTTCTTTCTGCCAATCATCAAAGGAGAGTTGGTCGTTGATGTATCAGGGCCGACACCCTCCGGACAACGTCAAGAATGGCGCGTCGACTCCACTACGATTGTTTCGATTTGTGATGAGCTCAAATGGAATGGCAAAGTCACCCTCAAATTAGCTTCTGCTCCCCCGATCAAGTTTGCCAAGGATTGCCTAAAAGAGATCCCAAATTGTCATGTGACTAAATTGCTCGGAGAGTCACGATTGCCGACTCTTGATGAATCGAGCTTTGATACAGAGACAATGGATATCATTCGACGGAAGTATTTGGCAGAAGAGATTGTTGCTGTACGGGTTAAATCGTTGCTGCCACGCAAATCGGGTAGCGCTGAAACTGGCGAGCTCTTGGCTTTCCTGCAACGCACTGGCACTTCGGATCGTTACGAAAGCTATTACGTCCGAGAGGGCATGACGATCACCAAGCTCAATACAAAACGCTCCGTTCGCGGAGTCAGAGGGTTGGTTGTAGTTGAACCAGGGGCACTTGCGTCACTGCTTGGCGATACGGAGGGACCTGCCCATACGACTTGGGATACGTCGAATGACGAGCGTCCAAACCGTGTCTGGAAAACATGGAAGGGGCGGGTGACTTTCTTCAGCAATATTCTCGATTCACTCAATGAACTTTTAACCCCGAAGTCGAACGCCCCCGACTTCGATTTGCTGAGCGACTTCTTCTCAATCGACCAAACACTAGCGCCGCAACTCAATAGGCGTCCTAAGAAGCCAGGAGAACCAGGTGACAAGCCACCGTTTACTCCACCACCGCCGACACCGCGCTGGTATCGACTGAACAGCAAAACTGGTGGCTTTACAATTGTAGATTCGGGCAATCCACCCACGGTAGTCGGAAGCGTTCTACGTGTTTCAGTTGCATACGATTTGCCAAGTGGAAATCCACTTAAGGCGTGGAGCAAATTCGATTTTGACTTCAAGGAAAAGAACAGCCGCCTGCAGTTCACAGGGAACGGAGTAAACGTAAAGGCCCGGGCAGGAAATATAATGGAGATTGAAGTCTTCAAGCCAGATTTTCAAGTGACGGCAACGGGATTCGATATCCATCGAGATTTGTTCGTTCGAATAGATGAGACCAATGGCGAAGAGGAAAACGGTGACGTATGATTAAGCGTATCAATTCACTGGGCAGAAAGCGAATTGCGCGAGACTGCGTTGCTATCGCCGTCCACGATGGGCAGCCGCGTCGTTTTTCTGCGAGTATCGAGCTTACAGAGACTGGCTGGCCACAAGATGCCATTGTCGTCATGGAGGCCATGTGCGCCGGGTCGCCTGTCGTGAAGAGATTTGGTTGTGGCACGGTTGGTAGTCTATCGCTGCCACGTGATATCCCTCTGGACGGCATTACTGGTCAAAATGTGTTCTTCTCGCTGAAGGTGATTGATCATTCGGAGAAGATTGGTCGCTTACTTGGCGTAGCCGAGAACATACGACCAATTGAAACCGGAAAGCAGACCGAAGCCGGCAGACGTGGAATACTGCCAGTCGAGTCAGTTCCTCTTGGACAGCAACTTTGGCAACTCGACTTCCGCGAGCATGACGTATACCTCTTGGTAAACGACTCCGTCGACGGTCTCTCAGAGCGAATGCGATCTGATCCGATGATCTATTCGCTAGTCTATCCAGAGGTCATTCGGCAGATACTTGCCAGAGCAATTGAGCAGAATATCGATCTGGAAGAGGCCGACGAAAGATGGCCATACCTTTGGCTGGCATTTGGGAAAAATCTACACCCTGCGCGTGAAAAGCCACCATCACCAGATGACGAAGAAACGAAGGATGATTGGATCGAGCAAGTCGTCGCAGGATTCTGCCAGATGCATTCGCTGCGGGACAAATATGCTATGGCTATAACACGATCAGATTCGGCAGGAGATTGAATTGGAACTGCGTAGATTTAATAGAAGAGGAATCGATACATTTCGAGAGATACTCTCAAGCTGTAGGGAGTTTCCCAGTGCTTACGTACCAGTTCTATTGCTTGACGACCGAAAGTTGACCGAAGTATTCGCGCCGACGCTGGAAGTCGATCGTATAGCGTTTAGTACAAAGCGAGATGCAGCACTCTATCTGAACCAATTACTTCGCCATATTCCAAAGCAAGACCTACTGAACGACGCAGGAATGTGGAGTTGGCTTTCGCTTTTCTACTTTGATATCGTCTGTCCTGTGCAGAATGGTGAGCGGAAGGTCCGTAACGACTATACGTACATCTTCGAACCGAAAAGTAGCCGTCACTTCTATCGCCACCTCTTGTTTGTGTCGTGGCGAATCCTCGATATCGCACCGAGCCACAATCGCTTAATGCTCGATACCAGCATTTCATCGTTAGACAAGTTCACATCCGAAGTGATCAAGCGTTTGTACCTTACTCGAATACCATGCTTTTTCGAGGTGCTTGATCGCTTGTACTGGGACGAATCAATCGGGCGAGCAAGACCCGGAGTAACGAATTTCGCAAAAGTCACCGCCGGTAATCTTGCTCATCGATTACCGGTACGAATTCGACAACTTGAAAAGACCTATGATCTGCAATCGCTTACTGCGGATCAGCTAATCGAACTGTTGGGGGAAGAGTTCAATTTTGATCGTGCTGTCTCAAATTAGCCTCAGCTAAATCGACAGTTTTCTTATCAACTCTCCCGAATTTTAGGACGGTAACGCGTAACCAGACTAGTCTAGTCGCAGGTTTAACTTTTTTCTTCGCTTTGGATGATCTGAATTGGATTCCAACCGTAATACGAGTAGAGGAATAGGCCTTTGCCCTTACGGTCTGTCAGTTTCGCTTTAAGATGGAACTTTGTTCCAACTGGATAATCATAAAACAGAGACTCACTACATTCTGTTAGCAAGCCAAATGGGTCGACTCCTCGTCTAGAGCACTCAGCAATAATCTCCTCTGGCAATGTCTGTGGTATCAGCAGGCTTAGCTGCACCTCACTGCGATGACCGGACGTGTTTTTAAGCCTAAAGCTCTTGAACCATAGCTTATAGTAGTCTTGATCTAATGCCATCGTTTTGCGATCTTGATAATTGTGCTTGTCTGACAACGGTTACGAATTCACCGATGATGCGGATATCGGTGGCAATCTCTGGATCGAGAACAATTGACGTGAAGTCTGGATTGAGCGGCTGAAGTTCGACCGTGGTGTGTTGCCAGCCGTCATCGGAGCCAGTCTTCGTCGAGTGGTATCGCTTGATAGTGTATCGACCGCCGTCAATGGGATCGATGTGCGTATTGAGCTGCATTAGTAACAGTTTATTCTGTCGCGAGCCGCCTGCTATCGGTTTGAAAAGGCACCAGGAACCGCTGGGGATCGTTGGCTCCATAGACTGACCAACGACCTGAGCAACAAACATCCCGCTCTTCAGTTGCTGATTTTTGATTGGCGTCCAGCCAATGGGCTCAGGCACGCCTTCTTCGCCCCACGATCCGGCTGCTGCAATCAAGTCGTAAACTGGAACGTGAGTTTTATACTTTGCAGCTCCCTTGACTCTAGTTGCAACCTCAATCTCTTGAGTCTGTTTAAAGTTCTCGGTTATAGGAGTGCTCGATGGTGCATCAAGCGACGCGTTGCTTGGTGCGACTTGCCATTGATCGTCTAGCTTCCGAAACTTGACTCGAAAATCTGTACCAGGCACGCCAGCATTCGGACCAAACCAGCCACGTAGCAACTCCGCTAGTTGGTTTCCGTTGGTGCCCACTGGTCTAGCAACGTTGCATGCGACCTTTACAAACTTGAATTCCCATTTCGAACTGTCAGGCAATATAACTTCTATGGGACCAACTGGGCGTCCTGGAACTTTCGAAGAGTCCGGCAAGAACAGTATTGGTCGTCCGTTTGCGTGAGAGACTTTTCCTTCGAAAGCAAGTTCTCCATCGATTGCTTTTTCCAAGAGCCCACGAGACTTGGCGTATGCGGCCAAACGCCAATCCACTAGCTCTGCAGTCATCGTTTCAAGCGACTCTTGCAGTTCAGGTGGACATTCTATCATCGACTCAAATCGTTCTCCGTTACGACGAAACCAACGATGCCCGTTCTGTTGATCGGTCCAGCGATCGATGGGCCACTTTGTCCACCACTTGGCCCACTGTTCGTCCGACGCGTTTGGGTGGTCCAGCTCGTGTTTGCCTTCTAGCAAGTCGGCTCGAAGAATTGGATGCCTCATCAAAGTGGCGCGACAATGCTTTGAGAAATCGGGCAGTTGGACATGTCCAAACAATTGCTGCTGATCTAGTAGGACCCGCAACACGATCATCTTGTAGGACTTATTGAGGCTTGTCGTTTGAATGGTTTTGAGCCACTGACCGAATAGTCCAATCGCATTCTTTTCTGTGCCAGAGAGGTCTCCCTGCTTGTCTACGAAGTCGAACCAAGAGCCGTCTGCTTGGCAAACAACATTGGGAAGGTAGCCTCGCGCGAAAAGTTCCGAAGGCGATGGACGACGCCCGAGCTCGTCTCGCAACGCTCTATAGGCTTCGATGCCGGCCTTCGAGCCGCTGGGAATGAATTGCTTCAGTAGATCTTGAGCAGCCAATTCAATATCGAGTAGGCAGCCGGGTGGCAGTTCTGGCTGATGGCCATCCAAAAGACGCTTTAGATTGCTCCAGTTCGCGTCTTTACCGGTGAGTGACAAGAGGTGCAATATTCTCTGAGCGAAAATACGGTGATTGCCGACGAAGTCGATGACTAGCAACCTAGACTTACCCTCGGCGGCGCGTAACCCGCGACCGAGTTGTTGCAGAAAGATAACTTTGGATTCAGTTGGCCGCAGGAAAACCACTCGGTCTACCGTCGGAATGTCCAGGCCTTCATTGAACATATCCACTACGCACAGCGCTTGGATCACTCCATTGCGGAGGTCCTCTAGCGCTTGTCCGCAGCTATCACTCTCATTTCCTGAGAAGACTGCTGCGGCATTCATATTGTTACTTCGCAGCCAATCGCGTGTGAAAATTGCATGGCGTCGGGAAACGCAGAATACGATTGTTTTCTCGGCAGGATGCTCAATCATGGCCTGCAACAGTCTCTGCATACGCTGGCTGTCTTCGACGCGTTTCTCCAATTCCTCGATTTCGAAACGTCCGTTTCGCCAGGGAATCTGTCTAAAGTCAACAGTATCCTTCAGTCCGATATAGTGAAATGGCACTAGCGATTCTTCATGAATACCGTCGCCAATAGAAGCATGATGGGCAAGGTTGTCATCAAAGATAGCTGCAACATCAACGCCGTCGGTACGCTCTGGAGTTGCTGTAAGACCAAGGATAAAGCCGCAATTCAGATGCGACATCACTCGCCTATAACTTGGTGCTTCAGCATGATGCACTTCGTCGATCACAACGTAGTCGAAATGTTTAGAGGATATTCGTTTCAGGCCTTCCGGACGAGCTAACTTCTGTATCGATGCAATCACCAAGCTGCCCGACAGATCGCTTCGATCACCAATGTACCAGCTTGATCTACCTTCACCGAAAGTTGAATCTAGCAATAGCGATAAGGCTGACTCCGCTTGAGCCAAAATCTGTCCGCGATGTGCGATGACAAGAACTCGTGGGCGACGATCCAACATTTTCCCGACCTGGCACACATCAAACGCAGCGAGCCAAGTCTTCCCCATTCCAGTTGCCACCGCAACCAACGCTCGGCTGTAGCCACTTTCACGGATTCGAGCCAATGATTCCAAAGCTATCTTCTGCCAAGGTCTAGGCTGAGGAATGAACGGTACATCTTGCGACTCAGGCTCGAACTTAGCCTTTCGGTACTTTGCAGCATGAGCTTCGTATTGAGTGACGATCGCTTCGGTAAGGTCAGCGCTCAACTGCCATAAAGCATTGAACTCTCGCTCAAAATCACTTGGAATTCCTGAGTGCTCAAGGCTGCTAAAGAGTAGATTCCATTCGATGCCAGTTTCGAGGGCTGGCCGAGACAGATTGCTACTTCCAACCGCCACGAAGGCCCCTAGTTGATCAACGATTCGCCAGGCTTTGGGATGAAAAGATTCGGGCTTCGAGGTAAGCTGCTCGCACTGGACTAAGCGAACATTTAGGCAACCACTGTAATCTGAATCTTGCTTGACTAAATCTTGCCATCCGAGCAGCCGTCTTAGTGCTTTTGGATCAGAGATGTAAAGGTAGTCGCTGACAAGTATTCGCAACGTCGCCTGATTTCTGATCGCATCGAACAAACGAGCCTCAATCACTTGCAGCCCACTTTGCTGAACGAACGATGCCAAGACGTCAACCAGTTTCGCACCGATCAATCGGTTCGATAGATGGTCCCAGAGTTTCGAGTTTGGATAACCGGTCGTCAGTCGTAGGCTACTCGCGTTGGATCCAACTGCAGAATCTCGATAACTTGTAGAGGAAAGATAGTTGCCCTTTTCTGGAATGACATGCCGAACGCCTCCACGTGGATCATCCATGTCACCGTCGTATCGAGGTATGACATGGACATGTAAGTGCATTACTGTCTGCCCGGCTGAGGCGCCTGAGTTGAATCCGACGTTGTAACCGGTCGGCTTGGGGTTCAGAGTTTGATCAAGGTATTTCTTGACCAGATTCACCAAATCCATCACTGCGGATTGCTCGGCGGGTGAAGCGTCGAACCAAGTTGCGACCAGGCGTTTGGTTATGACAAGGGTATGCCCTGGGCTTACCGGGAATCCATCCAAAACTGAAAATGCGAGCGTATTGGAAAGTATCCAATCTGAATGCTCGATCTCTAGAAACGGGCTACTATGCATACTGGGCGAAGCGTGTGACGGGATGCACTTTGAGGATGCGAATTTGGTCGTGTATCATCATAGTTACGAGACGCATAAGGAATATAATTGTAGCAAAGCGATCTGTTACTCATACAGGCTAAGCTGGGATGTGCGATTAGTGCTGGGCTATGCAGAAAACCGTTGAGGAATCGATCTTCTTATGGCAGCGGTAGAATTGGTTACTGGTGATTTGCTTGACCAAGATGTTGAGGTAATCGTCAATGCTTGGAATCGGAACATCATTCCGTGGTGGCTTTTGATACCTCAGGGCGTTTCGGGAGCGATCAAAAAGCGGGCTGGTTAACAGCCTTTTCGTGAGGTTGCCAAATGTGGTCCGATCCCGTTGGGTGGCGCAGTTTTAACTAGTGCGGGTCGTTTGCCTTTTAAGGGTATTGTCCACGTGGCAGGTATTAGCATGTGGTGGCGATCATCCGATTTTTCGATTCGTGAGTCATGCCGAAATGCGTTGCGAATTGCCAGAGAACACTCGTTCGCATCGATTGCCTTTCCGCTCATCGGCGCAGGAACAGGAGGTGGATCGATGGAGAAGGTAGAGAAGCTAATGCTCGATCAGCTCGGCATGGAGGAATTCAGTGGCCGAGTCGTCGTTGTCCGGTACAAGAAGTAGATGGGGCTTCAATGAATACTAAGCGCCTGCTGAATGCCGCGGAGCTAGAGGACTCACCAGTCGTTGCCAATTGCTCCATGAATCGAGAGAGAACTGCGGGGTACAAATGGTTACGAAGTGGAAGTGGGTTTTGATCCACTGGAATGGTTGCAAGGACGTCTGGCGAAAAAGAGTACAGTTCGTTGGCTGGACCTTTGTTGCGGCAGCGGAAAGGCTTTGATGCAAGCCGCTATGGCGTGCGAGAGTATCAGGGGTGGGACGGTCAGTATCACAGGCGTTGATTTAGTGGGTATGTTCTTGCCCAACCAAGCGACCCATCTAAGGCTAGTGCAGTGTTCCGTTTTTGATTACCAACCGACCGAGCGATTCGACTTAATCACCTGTGTACATGGGCTTCACTATCTTGGAGACAAGTTGGAAGCGATAAGGCTCGCGGCGTCTTGGCTAGTCAACGATGGCCTGTTCGCAGCGAACCTAGACTCTGGTAACTTGTGTCTGTCGGAAGCAGGTAAAGGCCAACGCAAGATTGTGCGTTTCCTTCGCGATGAGGGATTCGAATACGTTGCGGCTGGAATTCCCCACGAAAAGTTGACAGAGATCCTCATAAGTTAATTGGGTAAAAAGTAGTGATTGAGGTGGGTTGCTCGGAATCCACCAACAAAGGCAGGGGCCAAGAAATCTAAGCCTTCTTTGTCACCATTCGTCACTCACCATGCGCTCCGCTCGAAGACTCGCTGCGCCGAGGTGAGTGAGCGACGAATGGCTCCGACGAAGGCAGATTTCAAGCGGACTGATTTAATTCGAGCAATTTGATTATCTCGAATTGGACAGGACTCATAAAGCCAAGTGATGAGTGTAATCGAATCGAATTGTAGAATCGCTCGATGTAATCAATCACAGCTCGGACGGCCTGTTCATGTGACTCGTATCGTTGCTGACGAACCTCCTCGACTTTGAAGCTCTTGAAAAAACTTTCCATTGGAGCATTGTCGTAACAATTGCCCTTTCGACTCATGCTTTGCAAAAAACCGCACTCTGACAACCGAGATCGAAACGCTTCGCTGGCGAACTGAGAACCGCGATCAGAGTGCACAATAAGTCCTTCGTCAGGCTGCCTGAGCGCGATAGCCTGATTGAGCGCGCAGAGCGCAAGCTGCGAATCAATTGCCTGGCTAGCAGCCCATCCAACGATACGTCTGGAGAAGAGATCTTGAATGGAACAAAGATAAGTAAAGCCTTCTCTGAGAGGAATGTAAGTGAAATCTGTGAGCCAAACGCGATTCATGTTTGAGCAAGTAAAACACTGGTTCAAACGATTAGGAGCGATTGGCAAGCCATGCTTAGAATCGGTAGTAGTCACTCGATACTTTTTCGAGCGTTGAGCACGAATACCAGCCTGCTTCATCAGCCGAGCCACAGTGTTTTCGCAACATGAAATATCTTGCTTTAGAATCTCTTTGTGCATGCGAGGTGATCCATAATCGTCGTGACGATACAAGGCGTGAATACGTTTGATTTGACTAACGATAGCCTGTTGCTTTTCAGTTCGAGCTGAAGGAGTTTGATCTAACCACTGGTAGTAGCCTTGCCGCGAGACTTCCAAAACGCGACATTGAAGATCAATCGGCCAAAGCTGTCGATTCTGGTGAATGAACTGAAACCTCAAGTGCTTTCCTTGGCAAAGAAGGCCGCTGCTTTTTTTAAGATTTCTTTCTCCATGCGAAGCTGTCGATTCTCTTCGCGCAGGCGTTTTAGCTCGGCCTCCATAGCTGGACTATTTTGAACCTCTGCAGACAGCGTTCCATCAGCTTCGAAGGCCTTGCGCCAGTTGTGAATCAAGTTGTCACGGATCCCTAGATCGCGAGCAACTTGGCAATAGGACAGGCCTTGTTCAACAACCTTTTTGACTGCAGCTAGCTTGTACTCTCGACTATAAACTCGTCGCTTTGACATGATCCATCCTCCGTCAGTATTCTGACATGTGGTGAGTCACTGTCTACTGAACTTGGGGAACTTCAGGCCTAAGCATTTGCTGAAGCTTACCGGTCACAGGCAGTTCAACATTCCCTTCACGTTTTGTGGAGCCGACGATTCGGCTCAAGATTACCACATCACACGAAAATCGTTGCGGGTACTGATTGCGTTATGTATATTCAAGCTTGCTAGAGTCGAGTGAAGCAATAAGCGCAGGCTCCGCATTTATTCCTAAAAGGTCAACCTTGATTGTTTTTCGGACCTTTCCGCACTGGATTCATCATGAGCCAAGAGAAAATCTACGCAACTCTCAATACTCTTCTGGACTGCTTCGGGAAACTCCGAGAAAATTGTGGTGAAGGCTCTGAATTGGCGAAGATAGTTGGAGAAAACTCGCAATTACTTTTCGTTCGCGCGGAGCAAATGCGTTTTCTTCTCGAGAAGATTGACGAACTTCTAGAAACGGAACCACCAAAATATGAATTGGAGAATAGAGAGCTATTGTGGAAGCTAGCACGTCAACTTTCTCAAGCACCAAAACTAGAGCCAGCTACTGCGAGCATCTACTCCAAACCTCCGGCTAATACTACGCTGATTTTAGGAGAATGGGTTCCGAATTCCCTACTGAATGTTCGCGAAGGTCGGATCAAGCGTGAGATTCCTGGGCTATATCGTGTTGAAACCCACCAAGGACGAGTAATTGCGAGATTCGGTTCATTAGAAGAAGCCGAAGATTGGTGGAAACAATTTAGACAAATCCCTATGGGAGATTCGGTTGCTGAGGAACTCGATGATGCCTATTCAAGGCAAGACTCAAATCAATGCACTAAGTTATCGTCCTGTTCAGACTCGCGAATTGTAGTCCCTGCTGGACTTGACAAGGTGCGGAACGCTTGGCTTAAGCAGGAAAGCGCGGAATGGATAATCGTGACCAAGCGTAATATTGTTGTAGCAAGATTCAAGAGTGAAGCAGATGCACGCACCTGGTGGAAGGAATTCAAACGCGATGACCCAGTCGAGTTAAAGAATGATGATCAACTGCTTCGCGAAGCTGGAAGATCGACAAAGGCGAAGAAGACAGCGAAAGCAGCAAAGCGAAACGTTGGTGGTAGAAACGTTCCTGCACCTTCAGCATATAATGACCCTCTTATGCCATGGTCTGAAGAGTACGACATGGCAGAATGGGACTATTCTTGACATTTACGATTTCTCCTGAGGGTTGCCCACGCGCCATATCGAGTCGTTCACATGTGAAACGCATCATGCTTGCCCTAAGACCACCTACTACGAATAGCTGTTTTTCGAGATGTATTTGAGGTTATGAGATTTCAGTTTGCGTCGCATTAGCTGACTTCGTCGCAACATGCTGCCGGGCAGTAACTTACGAAGTGCATTGCAGAAAAGTGGAGATCTCTTGAGTGGTTTGAGGAGAGTTCCTTCATGGCTGCAATATACTCACCTCGGATCGGACTTTCAGAATTACGGAGGTCGGTGGCAGGCCAAATGGTCACTGGTTGGTCGTGTTGCATCAGCCAGATGTTCGCGCGGAGTCTTGCCCACCGACCGTTACCATCCTCAAATGGATGTACCCAAACCGCGCGATGATGAAACTCGGCAGCGGTTGCAATCACAAGTTCGCCTGTTTCGCTATGCCGCTTCTCGGATTCGATGGCAATGACGCCGAGTTCGGCAGTGATAATTTCCGGGCTCACACCGATGTTCTTTTGAGTACTCCTAATTGCTCCGGCCCAATTCCAAATCGGTCCCAACATCTCCCGATGCAAGTCCAGAAGCCAACCGAAGGTAAATGGCGCGAGTTTGCGGTTTGGTTTGCTCAACAAGTACTTCTCGGTTACTCGCAGGATCGACTCAAACTCAGCTTCATTGAGTTGGCGACGCGTTTTGATGGTCTTGATTTTCAATCCCGACCCATCAAAGGGAGTGTCGTCGTCTTTGCCGGCTGAACCAAGTGGATTCACGAAAAGCTACCGCTAATTTTTAGAGATTTAGGAAGCCCAGAGCTTTCGACTGGACGATGCTATTCGTGCCTTGGTGGCTTCCAGATGCTCTTGAGCAGAAGCTGCGGAGACGGCTTGGGATTCTAAAGCTACGTTCCCCTGTGTAAGCGCGATCAACCGCTTGGCCTTCTGCGTAGCGATGGAATCCTTGAATCCTTCAGCCGGTATCGCCGACAGATCCATTTTCATTCCGAGTGCGGAAAGAACGGCTTGCAGATTAGAAACGGAGTAATGCTCATCCTTGCCACCGAGAATGCGAATTACAGTTGCCCGAGATACGCCACTGCGGCGAGCAAGATCGGAAACCGAAATCTTGAGTTCGTTAATGCCGCTTTGTAGTAGCGCAGATAGCGACATGGGTTAACAATCAAATGGGACTTCAAGTGAGAGACCGCGAAGGAACGGATCAAACTGATTTTGTTGCAAATGTGACACAAAAAACAAGCAAAACTTGCCAGAAAGACTCGCGGGTCATAGTGCGTGAGTGCTTGCAAGAAAGGGGCTTACGGAGAATTTTGGTGTCTCGCGAGCGGCTTGAGGGGAGTGCGGTTCGCTCAACTCTACCAACCCTGTCAAACTTTATTTGACCGCTGGGTTAAGGGGCTGAGAATCTGCTTGCCAGTTCAACTTTGCTGCAATCCATCAATGGCTGATTTCGATGGGAGATGAATTCACGCCGGTCGTCGCAACATTCTCGGACCGTTCTTAAAAAACCATATAGTGCTTGATCATTTTGTAACGGGCCTGGAGACCCGTGCTACCGACCCGTGCTACCGACCCGTGCTACGGGCTGCGCGTGAGCGACTTCGTCTGCGAATCAGACGGCTCACTGAATCATCTTCGTTGCGACTCGCTCCGCAAGTCTTCTCATTGCTTCTTGCAGACCGTCTTTGCCGGCTTGTTGCTCGGCGATATCGAAGACCGTGCAAGTTTCAGAATCCGATGCCTTGACCTTGCCGTCTGCCTGCGAGCGAATTTGCAAGTCAATTCGGCATCTTGTGGCCACCCAGTCACCGCGGCGATACGCAAATTCCGATTTGGCTTCGCCAACCACTGCGAGTTGTGCTCGACGGGCGTTTGGATGATCTCCAGCGACGACATCAAAGCCAAGTTCTTTCAAGAGCCGTTCCAGTTCTGTTGCAGCCGCCGAATCTATGTTGCCGTTCTTAGATTCCAATTGAACAGCGACCGTAGGAAGTTTCTTACCTTTGAAACTCTTGGTGATCCGTGCGACCCAATCGGTTTCGCTTTCCACTTTGGGGAGTAAGGAATTGGCTTTGGTATTGAAGATCTTTTCTAGTTCAACGGCAAGCTTGTCGACCAATTTACTTAAATCAGAGTTAGCCGGAGCCTTGACCGATGCTCCCGCCAGACGACTCGTCTCCGTCCCCATAACCTTGGCGATCAAATAGAGATCGTTGTCGATCCGGACAACTGAGCCAGTCACGAGTAGCTTTGCTCCAGAGAGCCGTCCCACTTGATTCGCTTCGGCAGGGTTAACGATTCCAGATCGACTCAATTTAAGTTCATCGTAGATTCGATCGATCTCATTTCTTTCGACGAGCATGATGTGCTGGGAGGTCAGAAGTTTGATTGTTAGCAGATCGACGGCAGCAAGGGCAATATTCTCCTTTTCTCTTTCGGCATTGAAGATTCTGGTTGTAGTATCCGTTGTGCTCGTTGATTGACTTGTGATATCACGATTCCGTGTCTGTCTATCGCCGAAGCCAGCTCGCCATTCGTTGTCCGTTTCGTTCTGTTGTGCCTTTGACGTTTGTTCGGTTCGTATCCTCGTCTCTACGCCACGATCATTTGGATTTGCTGAGATGGGAGCCCGTCCATGAAACGGTAGGATAGCGACCGTGATGGGCTCACCGCCGTCGGCAACTTTGAAACCGCACAGGACGCAAACAAAAACAATCAACAACATGGAATTCTTCAGAGTCATGTCCTATTCACCTTCATTGAATAATCTTAGCTTCTTGTCATTTGTTTAGAGCCTAAGCCTTATCGATATCAAGGCATTGGTAGACAACTACAAAGCGTCTACCTACGGAGTTATTCGATTTTTCTTCCCATACGATTCTGGGTTCGTTTTGGTGTAGCAAACAGGCTTCTTCTCGCGATTCATCGTGGCATTCTATCCATAGACTTTGGTCCGGAAGCAGATGAAGCCAAGCGTCCACGTCACCCGGATGATTATTCGCAGCGATGTGTTGATACTCAAGATTGGTAATAACCTCTTCTTGCTCGACGACATGCCACGTTTCGCTTGAAGAACTCGCCGTCGAATTCGATTCCATCAGCAGACAACGTATCACCATCACTGACTTTCGGCTTCGGCCTGAGTCATCTGCATCAGTCGACTCATCGATATCCCAGCCTGAGGTTGTTTTTCGAGCTAAAACCGGCTTCAGGCAAAGGTGCTGGAACTCAACCGCTAAGGCTTGTTTTTCGAGAAGCTCTTCAGCAGTAAAAGCAAATTGTTCGAGCGTATCCTTTGCTGAAAGCACCTGCGGTCGAGAGCCTTGTTGAGGGTCGGTTAGCATGGAAAGGCTCAGCCCTACGGCGATCAATAGAGCAGCCGCTAACGAAAGTCCAATACTCCAATGGACCCGCCTTGCGAGAGGTTTGTTCGGTACCCTGCCCGCAGTCGTGGGTAGATTCGCAAGACCCTTAGCTTCATTCGAGGAAGCTTCTGGTGCGGAAGGCAGGTCTGAAGCCAGTGCTTCTGAGACGCGACTCCACATCGCAGCAATCTGTTCCTGACTGCATTCGAATTGCGAGCCCCACTTTGCCAATTGGTCATCCAGTGGATCGGGCGATGGAGTCGAGTTTGAAGTCTTTGATTGAGTCATAGCGAGTGTTGGTTTACGTTGGTTCAGTCCATAGGGAACGCAAATTGGGATCGGCTCTCAGCTTACGTTTGGCTTCCGCAGTGCGTTGATAAACTGCGTCAACAGAGCACTCCTGAAGTACAGCTACCTCGTTGGCTGATAGTCCGTCGATGTGCATGAGTACTAATGCAGTCCGCTGCGCTTCTGTCAGTTTACTGAGAGCGTTTTGAAAGGCGGCCTGCAGCTCACGTTGAATCGAATGATCGGTTGGCTGCGTGTGCCTGGAATCCGCAGGGATCATGGCATCGATATTGGCATCAATGCTGGCGTGATTTCTGCGATTGGCTCGATTGGATTCCGTTCGGATGGTGTTGAGTAGGATCGTGTAACTCCAAACCCGAAAACCGCTTTCGCCCTCAAAGGACGGTAAACCTCGAATGACCTTTAGCATCACTTCTTGGGCAATGTCCTCGGATTGAATATGCGACATCATCATGGCACGAGCAGTACGGTAAAACTGAGGCAAATAACGAGTGGCCAACTGAGACAATGCAGTCTCGTCGGCCAATGTTTTCCAAAGAGAAATGAGCTGTTCGTCGGAGTTTGTCATAGCATTTGTCGTCTAGGCGCGCGGCTCGTAGTCATCCGATTTTGCGCTCACTCTCGATGTCTGCAGAATAAAACCGAGAGAAGTTGTCATTCTGAGGAAGAATTTCCTCAGATTTTCCAAGTTTCTGAGTTTTAATGATCAGAAACAACAAAAGCGAGGGGTTTTCGTCCGTGAGGCAGTTCCATGAGTCGAACTATTTTGGCCGTTTTTCACTGCTTTTGCGTGATTTGTCTCTCCTTCAACGTAAACGCTCAAGAGGAAAAGAGACTGACTTGGGCCATCGTGGGAGACCGGTCGGCGTCGGAGAGCGGCTTTGCCGACTTGCTGACAGTCAAACTTGATGGGAGTGATTTTCAGCTTGTCGAACGAATTCAGCTCAGAGACTTCGAGCTTGAGTTGGAAAGATCATTGGAATCAGGATCATTGTTGGCTCCGATGAGGATTGGACGACGAATTGGAGCGCAGCGGCTGATCGTGTGCCGATATCAGTTTGACAATACTTCGGACAATACGCGACCGGAGAGAGTGCCGCTTAGTCTTCGAGTCTTCGTTTGTGATTGTGATCTTGCGGCTCGAATTGCGATTGCCGATTTTGATCTTTCCGATGCTGCGACACTGGCCGACCAAGTCAGTGAGTGGCTGAAGTCGGTGAGAGCTTCACCGAAAATCTCACAGGTCGTTGGCTTGGCACCGTTCGCATGTAAGAACCTTGGCGATGCGTTCTTAGATATAGGCAAACAGGCCCATGGTTTCCTTAGCAATCAAATATTGGCTATTCCAGGGGTTGCACTGATTGAATGGGAAGAAACGAGAGCCTTGAATCGAGAAGCCGATGGAACAGTCGCCGCCGAAAAGCGAATCGTTCCTTGGTTGATCGCTGTCGATTATCGTGTCATTCCCAACTCGCAGAACTCACCACCGCTCGTCGAAGTATCTCTCAATCTGCAATCAACAGGTACACCTACTACCGAGTCAGCAACTTTGTCATTGCTAGATCTTGAGTCATGGCTGCGAACACGCATCCTCAGTGGCTTGCTAAACGACAAGCCCGTCATGAACGGCTTGAGCAAAGCGGAACAACTCCGATTTCTCAAGAGCCGAGCTCAATCGTTGTTCCGTCTGGGTGCTGCTCTAACCAGCGCCCAAGTGCGCGAAGTGATACTGCAGATAGCCCCGGACGATTTCGAGGAGCGTCTGCGTTTAATGGGCGATTATGGAATATGTACAAAAACGATAGATCAGAAACGACAATTGTCGCTGTATCCATTAACCACTCTCGAAATCCAAGCACGCAGTTTCCAACGAGAGCACTTTGAATACTTGGTTAGGAACAACCAGATTACCTACGAAGAGGCCCTCGAGCGATTTCCGATGTTGGTGATCGATCCCGAAAGTAAGTTTGCGCTGACGAGAATATCTCCCAAGTACGCTTTGTCACAAGTCGATCTAGAGCGAACGCTCGGCTCGCTCGAACAAGATTTGCAATTCGTACGAGCCGTTGGGCCGGCTATTCTCAAGATGAACGGAAATAGTGCGACCACAAAAGAGACAAATCTCAAGCGAAGAGTCACGTGGTCGCAGGCGGTCCTTTCCGTGGCTCGACTGAATGCGTGGTTCCACTTCGGTTCCGAAGAAAGCCGCATTACCGCGATTCGCTTGATAACCGATATCATTCCCCGAGATTATCCCACGATCACAATGGGTGAATGGCTTTTCGATACGACCACATTTCCAAAGGCACGATTTCAACACACTGATCTATCGACGAGGGCAACAAAACAGGTTGAGGTTGGTAACTGGCCGCAGGAAGTTCTTGACCTTTACCAAAAATACGACCACTCAGGACATCGTCATGTTCGACTCTATCTTCAACTGGCTCGATTCAAACATCTCTATGCGGTGCCTCTGCAACTAGGATACGCTTTTGCTCCCAACGCAATCGAAACTCGTGCCTCCATTTCAAAGCTTGACGCTGAACTTCAAAAGATTCGACAGGAAGCCCTGCAAACTTTCGGGGCCGAGGAAAAAGGACTCGTTGCCCCTCCGCAAATCCACTTGGACTATGTTTACGACAAAGCGACGGCGTATTCTCGGGAGGCCAAACGCCGCGCTGCAGGCAATCCACCCCCGACTAGTCCAGATCTTCCGCGTCCCAAGCCAAACTTCGGGCGATTGCGGTTCCAAGAATTGAACCTGCAATTACCACCGTTGAGTGACTACCACATGAAGTGGCAAGCAGATGGTTCCGATCACGATCTCGTCTACGATCTGAACAGCGTGTATCGACTCAATCGACTGGGAGGCATTTGAAAAGATCAGCCCAGACAAGGGCTACACCTTTATCGACGACGAGTTGATCTGGCTGTTGGACCGTACGAAGTCAGGAGAAGTTTATGTGTCTGCTAACGATCGCCAAGGCCAAGAGTTGCTTCGTGATCAACCGCTTACGTTGCCGCCATTTGTTGATTTTCAGGCGATGGCAGCGGGTGCACGGAAAGGAATTATCATTGGATGGTTCGATGGAGGCACATGGTGCGGTTTAATCGAGCAGACAAAGCAAGAGGTCTCCTTTCGCGTGATTCACGAAGCCCGCGAATATCAACCGTCCCAGGTTGCAAAAGATGTCAAGGTAGCATCGCAGAGCGCTGGCATGCGATTCGAACCAAGGTGGCACGTGCGAGGGAAAGACGCCCAGGGCGAATGCCTCTTGGTGGGTCGCTATGGAATGACTCCCTTGCGAATCGATTTAAAGACATGGAAGGTGAATGTCGTTCCCCTGGAAAATGCGGACTTCCTCTTGGGAGCAAAGATCGCTAACCAGAAGTTCTATCAATGCGAATACGCTTTTGTTTTCGAGTTCGATTTGAATAGCACGAAGCCCTCCATCTCTCGAAAGATGGTGATAGGAATGGACCATATGGAACAAGTGAAGAAAGGGAATACTAGCGCAGGCAACAACAAAGGCACAATGTTGCTTGATGGCGAATGGTTGGTGTTTCCCGGTGCAGCGTGGTATCGATACAACATCGTCAATGGAAAAACCGAACGGCTGGTCGACACGGCACTGCCTCGCCCGTTCGATCAAGGTGGAACGGGGCAAAGCTCAATTCACGGACTCGTCCAGTGGAATACAGAAAATGGTGATACCGTTTCTCGACTCTATCAAGTCATCGTCGAGGCCGATTCATCCTCAAGTCGGACGCTTGACGTTGAATCTTCCGATCTCGAGCGCGTGGGTTATCGCGTCCAGCCCTACTTGGTCGCCACGTTGTTCCTGTTGACCGTTGCAGGAATTGCGTTTGTATTCCGCAAGTTAAAGTAGTAGACATGCTCTGCAATCCAAGCCGTCATGTTCTCGAGTAGCCTGGCATAGAGACTTCATTCCCAGCCGCGACTCTCGCCAAACGGCCCCTCTCTGGGCCCGCGCGCTGAGGCTGGCTAACGACCACTCGTGTCTATTCGCGGGGAGGGTCGCAATGTGAGTTCAACGAGCAATTGCGGGGAGGGGAATGGGGGCAGGAACCACCGGCTGAGTGTTGATCCAGCAATTGCGCTTCAATCTGCTCTTGCTTGTCAACGTGCCATCATCCAGATGTTTGCATGCGCCCCTCCCGGCCGCGCTCGTACCTCGCGTGGCCACCCTCCCGCGAACTGATTAAATGGCTGTAGATACCCTCTCGCGCGGAGGGTCCGCTAACTGCCAATCGTCCGACGCAGTGGCGATGCTGATCACGCCCCCCCGCGCGCCTCTCTGGGGGCCAATTAGAGACAAATACTCTCAGAGTCTCTGGGTTATGCAGAGTTGTCTTGGGGCTTACACCGCCGGGTTAATGACTCTGGGTTATGAACCTTCTGTCTCACTCGGGTTTCTCTTTCCCGGCTAGTCCAAATGGGTATGAAGACATTCGTTGCGAAACGGTGAATTCCGAAAGAGAACTCAAGATAAGTCTTCTGCCAAGCCGTGTAACGGGAGGCGATTTCGAAGGCGTAGTGTTTTAGAGAATGGCTATGACCACCCACAACGAGAGCTAGTCGCTACTCGTCAGTTGGTGCATCAAATAAACCTTCTTTAAACTCAGGGTCGAATATCATATCGAATTGAGTAGCGGTCGTGATCTGGCCGGAAGACTTCATATCTTGGGAAACGTATGGATTGCTCATCTCAATCGATCGCGCAACCCAGGTTCCATTCTTGGTTTCTCGTAGGTCTTTCATCACGATCGTTTGCCGCAACTTGGTTGACTTGGGCTCGGCTTGCTGGTCAGCGGAAGTATTAAACAATTCGGCTTTCACGACAGCATGACCTTTCTTGGGGTCAATGAAATACCATTCATGCCCAACCTGAGGTGTGGCGGTTGCCAGGCGAGCAGATCGCTTGATCACGACCAAACCAAGATTATCTTCCGGCGTTTCGTCGCAAGTGAATTCCCATCCTGCTTTCCGCGACAAATCGGGATAAAGCAACGAGGGAAACTTGATGATGCCTGCGCCAGCCAAGTTGCCCAGGCCTTCGCCCGACATAAGATCTGTGGGGGCAATGTGGTTGGATCGCTCCCAGACTGTCGTAGTACCGCGAAGCGGGGATTGGTTGTGCCAAACCGCCTGGCCATCACAAATATATAACGGCACTCGCTCCGTTTTCCCCAGTTGCTCCTCAAACCATTGCGAGCTGTTATCGCTATCCTCGAGAGACGTCGATGGCCATGGTCCTCCCGAATTCATCAGGTAACACAGATCAACACGCCAGCAATTGCCTTGTCGCCAAATTGCATGACCGAAAAAGGCTGGAGTTGTCGATACCAACATCTGAAAATCACCAATTCTCCTGCGACTGGCAGCCATGGCATCGATAATACGTTGCGCGTTGGCGTTGGGTCTTAGATCGACGATTGGCAGTTCCCGATTGACTCCCATCGCATAAATGTCACTTGGTCCCGACGCTGGGTAGTCGAAATCCCATACGATCGGCTTAACGAGATCATTGGCCGAACGCAGTTCCATTCGGACGGGAAGGCGAGTCTCTGGATCAACGCGTAGGATCGCGATACTGTGCTCCCCTCGCCAAAGATTCAGCTCAAACTCAATCCATTGACGGCCGTTGTCGCGGATTCGGCGCTGCTCTTGATGGACCACCTTCTCGGTACTAAACAGCCAGGTGATCGATGGCGATTCTTCGGTCAAGGTTTGTGTGGGAAACGCCCCTGATTTATCTTCCTCACTGAAAGGAAGAATGTTGATGGCATCTTTGTTCTCGCTGAGTTCAAACCTTGCTCGCTGTTGGCCATCATAGAAGCATGGGGAAGATCCGAACTGATAGGCCCAGAGATTTTGATCAAGCGATACCCACATATGCCCGCGATTACCATTAGGGTACTCGGCCTGCGCGTGGAGCCACTTTTGCTGCCGCACGGATTCGATGACCTGGGCGAACGCAAGCGTTGCCGTCGACGTGGACCAAATGTTCCACAAAAGAATCGCAACTGTCGCAACCAATGACGCTGAAATTGCTAGTCTACGATACTGTTTGCGCTTACCGTAGATTGGCAACATCTGCCCCGAGTTCTGAATAGATGGAAGTTCCGCTTCCAATTGCCGCTTAACGTGTTCAACGATTGTTGGCCTACTTTGCAACTGTTGCCCCAATTCATTGAGTCGATCTTCAAGGTGATTATTTAGATTCATGTTTGTACTCCCTATGGACTTTTTTCTCTAAGGTCTTGATTGCACGCGAAAGCTGTTTTGTGATGCTGCCGATGGGGCGTCCTAAGATTTGTGCAATGGCTGCATAGCTATGTCCATCGAAATAGCGCAAGCCGATGAGCAATTGATCTGCTTCGGACAAGTTTTGAACGAGCTGATGTATGAACTCCCGGTCGATCCAGTTGCTCACTTCTTTGTTCTCGTCGACAAGCAGTGGAGTCGCTTTCTCAGCGAAGTCCGTTGAAGTTACCGGAAGCTGCTGTCGTTTCATCTCGAGCGCTTTGCGTCGAACGGTCATGAGGAGCCAACTTCCAAATTTCGCATCATCTTCGAGCGAATGAAGTTTTCGAAAAGCGATCAGCATTGAGTTCTGTACGGCATCCTCGGCAGAATGCCATTCCGCAAGGATCGAAAGAGCTATCGCAATGGCGGTGCGTTCGTAGCGCTGACACAACTTACCGAAAGCGTCAATGCCGCCTTTCTTGGATTGCCTTACAAGTTCACAGTCCGATTCAATTTCCATTTCTTTGTCCAGTTCCAACATCAGGACTCCCATTTCTCGAAAGGCTGCATCTTTTCTAACAAGATGCGCCGAACTGGTGATTTGCGGCCAGTTTTCCAAAAAAAGCTTGCCAAAGTATCCTGCGACGGGCCTGGTAAGCCAGTCAGATTTCGAATCGCACCTTCACCAATCCAAAAAACTTTTGACAGAATATTGGCCGTGCTGTGTTAATCCCTGTAGGAGACCATTTTCTTGAGCGAATTTCCAGAAACACGTGATAGCTTGCTTTTGCAAGTGCGAGATCCCGCCAATCGGGACGCGTGGGACTTGTTCGCTCGCATCTACCGGCCGGCAATCGTTCGGATCGCGATGGCGCGCGGTCTGCAACATGCGGATGCTCAGGATTTGTCGCAACAAGTTCTTATGGCAGTCGCGAGTGCCATTGGCACTTGGGAGAAGCGTGATGAGTCAACTCGATTTCGGCATTGGCTGAGTCGGGTGACGAAGAACGCTATCCTCAATGCCTTGACGCGGCGGCCCAAGGATCAAGCTGTGGGTGGTTCTTCGATCGAGGAATTGCTGCGCGAAGCGGTTGATCGAGATGAGGCGACAACGGCTTCGCTCGAGAATCAGTTGCGTCGCGAGCTTTATCTGCAAGCGGCCGAGTTGATCAAAGCGGAGTTTCGGCCAGATTCCTGGCTAGCCTTTGAGCTATCGGTCACTGGCGATCTGACGATCGAGCAAGTTGCTGAGCAACTGGGGAAGAGTGTCGGAGCAATTTATACCGCTCGGAGTCGAATCATGTTTCGGCTGAGAGAAACCATCGCGGAGTTAGGGGAATAACCACGTAGCCACCGTCGCCAGACGGTGGTGAGTTGTAGCCACTGTCGCCAGACGGTGGTGAGTTTGGCTTTCAGAATCCACCGTTTGGCAACGGTGGCTACGAATGACAGAATCCACCGTCTGGCGACGGTGGCTACGAATACTGGCTAAGAAAACTATGACACAAACGAAACAACATTGCAGTACCCATGATCAGCTTCTCACATTCTTGCGTGGGCAACTGAGCGCTCGTGAAGAAGCGGAGCTTCAGCAGCATTTGGATGATTGCCCCTCGTGTCGTGAGCGGCTCGAAAGCACGGCGGCAGACGCAAGCGTGTGGCATGAAGCCAGAGAGTTCTTCGGCAACGGTGCCTTGCGTGCTTCAACGAGAGGTACAAGTGATGAGCACGACGAAACTCATCAAGGATCACAACGGATACGACAAGTTCTCGACTCTTTAGGACCAACCGACGATCCAGAATCGCTCGGTCGCATCGGTGGCTATGAAGTGACAGGAGTTGTTGGTGCTGGAGGCATGGGGGTGGTGTTGAAAGCTCACGATCGTTCGCTCGATCGTATTGTAGCCATTAAAGTGATGGCACCGCATCTGGCCAGCAGTGGATCGGCTCGCAAACGATTCGCTCGTGAAGCCAAAGCGGCCGCGGCCGTTCTGCATCCCAATGTCATCGCCATTCACAGTGTTGCCAGCGAGGATGCGAATCCGTACCTGGTGATGCCTTTCGTGCGCGGTGCTTCATTACAAAAGCGAATCGACTCACAGGGACCATTGCGGTTGAAAGATGTATTAAGAATTGGATCACAGGTCGCGGCAGGTTTGGCTGCCGCTCATGAACAAGGTCTGGTGCATCGCGACATTAAGCCAGCAAATATTCTGCTCGAAGAAGGTGTCGAGCGAGTGACCATCACTGACTTTGGCTTGGCACGTGCCGTCGATGACGCATCGATGACTCGCAGTGGTGTTATCGCAGGCACTCCGCAGTACATGTCGCCTGAGCAAGCTCGCGGTGAGCCGATCGACGCACGCAGCGATCTGTTTTCACTCGGCAGCGTATTGTATGCCATGTGCACCGGTCACTCGCCCTTCCGCGCCGAGACAACTTACGGAGTACTGCATCGGATCGCTAACGACCAGCCCACTCTAGTGCGTGAAGTCAATCCAGATGTTCCCCAGTGGCTGTGCTCAATCATCGACAAACTGATGGCCAAGAACTCCGGTGATCGGTTTGCCAGCGCGAAAGAAGTAGTTGAGCTGCTTAATCAATGTCTTGCGCATATTCAAAGCCCTTCAACAGTAGATCTACCTGACAGCGTTCGTGAATCAACGAATAGTGTTTACCAAAATCGAACATACTTACGTTTAGGAGCGTTTATCATGGGCAGCTTTTTGATTGCCTGGCTGCTACTGTTCCTGCAGATCGCGGCGCCTCCCAATAAGAACACCGATGAAGGCAATCAAGATGTATTGACACAAAAGCCAACTGCAATTCAGAAGTCGAATTTAGGCAACGAGTATCACATTGCGGGCAAGTGTGTCGATGAAGACGACAAGCCAATCGAGAACGCAGTTATCGAGCTATATGCGGACGAACGCCTCAAATTCAAACCAGTAAAGACAGACGCTAACGGTTCTTTTGACTTGGGAACTATCCCTGACCCGGAGTTGTCCAAGACCGGTTATATCAGCTATGTCGTCGTAGGGAGAGCCTCTGGGAAGTCGATTGGTACAGCCTTACCGTTCGGATATTCGGGTAAGCCAAATGAACTAAAGGTCGTCCTGAAAGCTCCAGGCCAAATAAAAGGAAAAGTAACGGGTCCCGATGGGGCGCCCGTTTCGGGAGCCAAAGTGAGCACGGCTGGGATACCTTGGATCGATGGGGTCCATGGGACAATAACCAATGAAGCTGGCGAGTATGTATTGGACTCGATTCCTTTGCTGAAGCATCCAGGTCTGATTCGTAGTCGTAACCCCGCAGTTCCCAGGGGAGATGTTATGGTCCCAGTCGAGCAGAGATTCTTAATTGTGCAGCATCCAAGTTTTGGTACGTTTCAGCCCGGTTATGCGGAATGCCCAGCAACAGTCAATGTGAGCCTCGATAAGCCAGCGATTCTTTCTGGGCGAGTTGTTGATGAAAAAGGATTGCCAATTGCAGGAGTCAAAGTCTCGGCGAGAGCCTCTCAAAAACCAGTTCATCGAGCGGTTGTCGCTCAATCGCAATTGCGAGGGCTTAGCAGCGGCTCATCAGATACCAATGCCGATGGCGAATACTCGATCATGCTCCAATATAGCGGACCGATCGAGATCAGCTTCAGTGGAACAAAACACCTGGCAGAGACCGTTAACGATTTGTTCGTACGCTCCGGGGAAACCGTCAATGCTCCTCTTGTCACCGCAGTTGAGCCAGCCCTTGTTGTCGGCAGAATTGTAGATGTCGATACGAACAAAACCGTCGCTTGCCCGCAAGGAGTTCGTCTGAGAGTCTACTCGATGGGCAATGGTCCGGTGAGTACGGTGATTGTCCAACCCGACGGCACCTATCGATTGCCGGTCTTGCCTGGAACGAATTATGTCTACTTCTCGATTGCCCCCGATTCATTGCAGGAATTGACCAAGCTCTGGGACGTACTCGACCACCCCAATCCGCTAACCGCGAAACAATACCCAGTCGAAGCGGACAAAGGTAAAGAAGCAGAAGTGAACTTGCCGGTGAAGGTGAACAAAAACAAGCTCGGCAGTGTTATGGTGGGCCTTCAGGGTGACTGGGAGATTCAAGGTGCAACCTATGTCGCAAGCGGCAACGCCCGAGTCGCTTTAACTGCCGACAGTCTGCTCGACAGCGAGAAAAGACCTTTGCGCTTCACGGTACATGGTAATCAGTGGCTTGGACACTCCGAAGATCAGTGTGGCGCTCGCGAGCCGGTACTCGCATGTTTTCTTTGTAGCGGTGTTTCTGAACTAATGATTGATGAATCATCTTTGGATGCTCCATTGAGACTTACTGGGTTGACACTTACACGGTTCAGTGAGGGCGAGAAGCGACGTTACCCCTGCCTGTTCAAACTTAACGGCGATCAACTGGAATTGTTATGCAATGCATCCGCTACCAACGATCGCAGGCAAGAGTCTTGGGAGTTGGCCAACGAGGCGTATATTGTCGTTGCCAAGCGACTTCCAACTGGGACAGACACCATGAGCAGTAAACAGCCTGCTAACGGAAAGGACGCAACCAAACGAATACCTCCCGGTGCGCACGCTTTTGGTGGACATGTGACTAAGGCTAGATTTAAGTCACCAGGAAGAAGCCAAACTACGCTTCTGGAGAATGGAGATTTGGTTTATGAAGCGCCCGAAATACAAAATCTAGCTAACGCACGAATCCATCTTTGCAAAGTAACCCTGCAATAAGCATTCCAATGAGATATCAGGTTGAAGTGATACAAACGATCTCTACCAACGCCGAAGGTCGTTTTACGGGATTTGTTCCGCCGGAGTTCACAAGTCTGTTTGAACGAGATCCAAGCGACCCCTATCTGGCCTTGGTGGTGGAAGCGGAAGGATGCGTCACTGAATCCTTGACTGCCCTTCGTGAACACTGGAACCATGAGATGAACTTTGGACTTGATCCAAACGAGAAACCCGTTCGAGGGCAGATCTTGGTCAATGGAAAACCGGCTAGTTCGGTAAACGTTTCGGTTATAGGCGTACAGAGAGCGAATCCAGACGAATTGGATGCACTTCTAAAACGAGAAGGACTGAGCCCCATCGACGCGAAAGAACCTAGAAAACAAGCTTTCCTTGATGGTCCAGATCCAGAGCCTTCTGGCCTGATGAATACACACGGGGTTTTGTCAGTGGAGCATAGAGCAACCGACAGCCAAGGTAAGTTTGAGCTTCGAGGATTTGGTCCTAACGATGTGCTGACTCTGGAAATCGAAGGGCAAGGAGTCGAGAAAACGTGGTTGCGCGTAATCAATAGGGATATCGAATGCATCAATCTTCGTCATCGAACTGGATACAACGAAACCTACTATGGCTGCGGCTTTACCTATGATCAAACGCAGTTAGGTGCCCATATCGATCCGACTGCAAATGACGGTACCCCATCCTCAGCAGCAATGGCAAAAGAACTAGATGCTGATGCGCGGCAAGCTATGTCGACGCATCAAAATCGTCTCGTTTGGACGAACAGGTTCAAATTAGATTCCATTCGCAGGTACACGCACAAAGAAGTGGGGAGGCTTGAGGAGCGGTCAACACTGGCGAGTGATGGAAAGCGGTTTGTTCATCGCCACGAAAGTCTGAAACTGGATCAGCCAGCCGACTTTGTCGGACGAAGCCTTACATCCTTTGGGCTTTACACAGGGGACTCTTTCCATGGGTGGCACCTGCCTCACTGGTAGCCGATGAGTACGGGGCGGATACTCCGGCAGAGCGCTGAGGAACATGCTTGGGGAATGCTGTGAGCGAACCTGCATGAAGCTTGAAGGGTATTGTGCCGGCAACGCAGGCCAGACGATCTTAGAACTCCTTCTGAAGTCCAAAGACCTCGATGTCAAGAAAGAAAAGATCGGCGAAATCGATTGTTTTCGAATCAAGAATAGGGATGAGTGGGGTACGCACGTGGCCTGGATTGAAGCGAAGGGAAAAAACAGGCTGCTCCAGTGGGAGTCTCGCAAAGCGCGAGGCAACAAGTTCTCACGCAGTTGGCAGGGTGAGCATCGCGACACTTCCAACTACGAGTCCAGTGGCGTACGAATCACCGGGATCGAATATCGAGAAATAGACGGAACGCCCATAGCCATACGAGGAACCTATGTCAGCTTTCACACTCCTAACGGCGGCCAGGAAACGGTTTCCTCCATGGAAATGGAAAGATCGAATATCGAACTGAAGCCAGACTTCTCGAGCGATTCCATTTTTGATCCGTTATACGCAGAAGGTGCTCGCATTACAGATCTGGATGGCACCGATCCTGACAAACACTTTTGGTGGAGAAATGGACAGCTTGTTGCCAGTGATTCAGTCCAATCAAACCAGCAGTCTACTTCGAATAAACCGGAATCTCCTAGCGATCCCACTGCAATTGATGGTAGTTGGATGATCGAATCGTTTACGCTTGCAGGCAAGCTAGTCGAGGGCGTTGATTTAGAACGCATTAAGAAAACGCCGCTGATTGTGAAGAGGAAGAAATCCATCTTGGGCGATGGCGGTACATGGATAAGAACTCCAGAGGGCGAAAAAACTTCGGGCGGAGCGATCACTACATTTGATGATTCAACGCATCCCGGTGTCGTTCGATGTGAGATGCTTGGCACCGATGGATGGCATGGAATATTCAAAATAGTGGAAGAGACTCTGATTATCTGCCGTTGCTCGCAGGACAATCCCTTGCCTACCGATTTCATTTCGACGGCTGAAAACGGATGGCAGGTCCGTACCTATGTGAGATCCAAGCCCGCGAAATAGCAACTCGACGAACCAACGAAAGCAGTCAATCCTCGCTCTTGTGGACATATGAATCGAAACAAAAGTTGTGTATCGGCGTTTCAGGCCTTTCCATTTCCAAGCTGCTACTTTTCGCCTTTATCGTTGCGAAGAGGAACTGGTCTTGCGATCTCTTCCCAAATCTCGCGTTGCGGGCAAGTCAATAACTCAATTGCCTTGACGTAGGCTTCCCTGTGAAACGTAGCGGTGTCACGATCTAGCTCAAGCGGATCAACATTTTCCTGCCGCGTCACCTTATCCTGAAACGGTTGCAATCGAACTCTGAGTTCGGCTTGAATCGCGGTGATGGACGCTATTTGTTCAGGGGTAAGATCAAGCGAGTCTCGCACCTCGGGGACGGAGAAGGCTCTGACCATAAGACCCTGAAACGCAATCCTCTTGAATTCTCTCATCTGATCATCAGTGAGAATTGATTTGAGAGGGGCTATCGCTTGCGAAAACGTTACATTGGCCGGATTCACTCTGATTTCGGCTATTTTCGCGAGTTGCTCATCGGTCAGGTTTAGCTCTTTTTGAGTCGGGGGCAATTGAAGGATCACGATCAGTTGACCTTGACCGATCAGTGTTTCCGTAGTCGCATTTGGACTCTGTGAGGCGAACCAGTTGACGGAAACAAACGCCTGCAACCCCTTCAAACTGGCGATCAACTGATCGTATAGTTTGTTTTGCGATAATCGATTCGCGAAAGTTAAACTAGGGACCAGGAGCAGAAGTGCGACCGCTGATAGCCCCGTCATTCGCCGTAATCGCCTGCGATTCGGCCGTTCCTCTTGGGTTCCGGAAATCGCGTTCACAATACCTAAGTTATCGCTTGTTTCATTCAACCGTATTGCGCGATTTTTTGACTCGTTCCACAGCCTCCGTCGAGACCGAGTCGTTGGCGAGTAGCTGGACGGCTCGATCGAAAGTTGCCTCCGAAGCCTCATCAAGACGATTTGTTGATTCGCTATTTGTCATCATGATCCTCGTTCAAAAAAAATAAGAGTGCTTCTTTGAGTCGACAGCGTGCGTGGTAGAGCGTTGCCGATACGTTTTCAGGCGTTATTTGTAATGCCATCGCGACCTCCTCGCGTGACAGACCTTCAAGCGAAATCAAGGTGATCACTGCGGCTTGTCGCTCAGGCAATTGAGCGATTTGGGCTCGCAGCCCAATCTTTCAGCTCGGATTCTTCGAGTGAATCAGAGGGTGACAAGCCAGTCTCATTCAGCCTATCCAAGCTGACCGTTTCCTTGCGAGTCCGTCTTCGATCCAACGATCGAAGCGTTGCCAGCCGAACAAGCAATCCCGTCCAATCACGAACTATCTCTCGTTGATGCAATTGGAAAGCTTCTGTGAAAACCTCCTGGGCAACTTCCTCTGCGTCATGTTCGGAACCAAGAATCTTGAACCCGATCTGAACGATTCGCCGCGCGTTTGTATCGACGATCTGATTCCAATCGGGGTGTTCCTCTTCGGGTGATCTCACAGAGCAATGTCCTAGGCTTGACGATCATTTAGCTTGAACGAAATGGAGCTATCTACTGGTCGATGTAGTCGATCAAAAGATAAAGAAAAAAACGAAACTTCTTGCTATTCGCTTCCTTCTGAAACAAAAATCACTCTATGACGGAATACTGCATCATGCTAGCAGGCCGACGCCTCAAAACGTCGGCCTATTCGCGTTTTCTGACCCTCGTTTTCACAGTGTTTCGCGAGTTTTTCACCTCTCGAACTCTCCCCATCGCGACCACTCTCCGATAATCGGCGCGATATCAGTTAGGGCTGATTCCTCTCCCTCCGCCTAATACTCTCCCGAGTCGCAAAGTCTCTTGCCCCTCGGGTTATGGACATCACTCCGAACCCGTAACCCAAGTTCGGAAAATCAGAGTTTCTACTGCAAGGTCACGAAGAGATCACCAATCGCATCCATCTCGGTCTGCTCGTGTTCATCGCAATCATCTTCATCGTCTGGGCTGCGAATATCAAAGGATAAACGTGCCGCCGTCCTTAGAGCGAGTGTGTCGTGTTAGCGTTGATCGGGAGGTAAGAGCGTGACTCGATCATGCCGCACGCGATTCCACTCGAACGTGTCGACCGCTTCGACGACTTGAGCATCGACGCGATGATTATCGCGCAGTCGCCAAGTCGACTTCAGCGTGTATTGCTGATTGACGGGAAGCATGAAATAGAAAGTTCCAGGCGGGACCGGAACACTGCCGGGAAGCAATACATTCACTAGAACTGGATACTCTCTCTCGACCTCACCAAGATCATTCAAACGGATGACCATCACCTTGACGAGCTCATAAACAGAATCGACATCTTCACTGCAAAAATGAACCATTCGATTGTTTGCGATGTATTCTGCCATCTTACGCTGAGTCTCAGGATCGGTTCGATTTAGCGAATAAAGTCGCCAAGCCTGAGACAACAGACCTACCAGTAGCAAAAGCCCGGTCGCAACCAATCCGGCGCGGATGATATACGACATGCGAGACTTCCTCGAATCGTTCGATGTCGAGGACAACATGGGAGCAGGCGTTGGATTCGTGGTTGGGTCCTTGAGGTGAGCGATCGATTGCGACAACCAGGCCACCACCGTCTCGGCATTGGCTGGCCGATTCTCTTTGTTTGGCTCCAATAGGCTGTCGACGAACGCCACCAGCCATTTTGGAGTACTCGGACGCAGCCTCGCGAAGCGAAGGTAGATCTCCCGAGGCGAGGCGACGAATCGCTCCCGATTCGGATTCGGTGTGCAGAGGTGGATGGCCAGTCACCATAGCGAACAGGACACAACCAAGACTGTATAAATCACTCCGCGCGTCAACCACTTCACCTCGCGCCTGCTCGGGCGACATGAAATGGGGCGTCCCTGCAAAAATACCCGAACAGGTCAGGGCCAAATCATCCTTGGCCTGAGCCAATCCAAAATCGGTGAGGATAGCCCGCTGAGCCCCATTGGCCAGGAGTATGTTCGCCGGTTTAATGTCGCGATGGATGATCTCTTTGGCGTGGGCTTGTTCCAGTCCCTGTGCGATCTGCAACGCTAATGAAAGGGCTCGATCCAGGCTTATCTTTCCTTCCCGTTTTAGCAGTGTTTCCAGCGAAGACTCTGGAAAGTACTGCATCACGAGGTATGGGAGCCCTCGCCACTCGGAAACCTGATAGATCGGAATGATATTCTCATGGACCAGTCCGGCAGTCGCTCGGGCTTCGCGTTCAAAACGTTGCCGGGCAACTTCCATCCTCGCCATGTGCGGCGCTAGGACTTTGATGGCTACCTCGCGTCCGAGTGACGGTTCTCGCGCCAAGAAAACGACCCCTGTCCCGCCAGTGCCGATGACCTCGAGGGCTTCAAACACACCGATCTTTCCCATCGCCTTGGGATCGTTGCTCGGCCCCAGCCACGTCGAGACCCAAGCGAGTTCCCAACGGGTAACGGTTGGTTCTTGCATCGTTTCTGATGCGTTGTGTGACATCGAAGCGGATGATGAAATCGCATCGCCGGAAGGGAGCCTCGCATAACCCTCGCCATGCGCAAGTTGTTGATGACTGGTCGATTGAAGAGCCAACGTCACGGTATCCCACACCTGTTCATCGCCAGCCAATCGCTCCATGGTTTGGCGACAGTCCGAGCAAGTATCGAGGTGCTCCAGAAACGCCTGGTGCTCTGAACTCGCTAATTCATCTCGCAAGTACTGAAGGATATGTTCGCGTGAGCAGGCGTTGGAGGCTGGTCTGTTCATGAGGATTTTCCTTCGATCTCTTCAGCTTGAATGGCCTTGGCCGCTTCGCGAATCGCGACCATGATACGACTTCGAATGGCGTAGGCTGCGCCGAGTGATTTACCTAAATCATTTGCGACCGTCTCGATCGACTCCGGCGCCGGCTGTCGTTCGCCAGAACAGTGTCCAGCTATCGTCCTGGAATCGCATCTTGACTCGCGCAGCCGCAAGTTGGAAGACTTGAATTTCATGCTCTCGATTCCAGATGGTCATCGAATCATCCAGGTTGTCGGGAATTTGAAACAGTCGATCCAGCGATAGCGAGTCTCCAGCCCCCCAGTGTTTAGCGTCTCGTTCCAGCAAATTGATCACGGCGTTTCTCGTTACTTTGGCCAGCCAAGCACGAAAGCTTCCGTACTCGACTCCGACCGACCAGGAGATCGGCGGCACGCGCTACACTCCAGAGGACCCGTTGACAAATGTCGGCCGCATCCGCATGTTGCAGTCCTCGTCGCAAAGCATATCGCAAGATCAAGGGTTCATAGATCGCGATGAACGCTTCCCAGGATGCCTGGTCCGTAGGATCTTTGAGCCGAGCTATTAGGGTATGGCGAGTATCGGGCCAAAGGTGGCTCATCGCTCCAACGCTTTCTTGATGGCATTCTGGCAAGCTTCGCCACGAAACTCATCCATTCCCTCGACATAGGAAACCACTTTACCCCGTCGATCGATCACCACGAAGGTTGGCATGGCTGTTACTCCATATGCTTCTAGCACGCTTGCATCATCCGCCAAAAACCATGGGATAAGAAACTTGACGCTTGGCGAGGAACGTTCGAAACCATTCCATGCTTTTGAGGCGTCTGTTCAGCATTACCATTTTGGTCAACTTCTCGCTCTTCCGTATAGCTATAGGTACACCCCATCACGATTAGATCTTCATTGCCATGGCTACGATGGTAGTTGGACATCGATTCGAAGCCAGCCAAGCAGGCCCCGCAACTAGGATACCAAAACTCTAGCACTAGGACCTTGCCCTGAAAATCGATGATGGAGCCTTTTTCACCACTATCGATCCGACGAAAAGCGAAATTCGGTGCGATCTGCTTTTCCGCCGGGCGTTTCATCGTGGTCAAACGTGTCATAATACCTTGACGAAGTTGCTGACGCATCAGTTTGGCCAGATCGGAGTGGGTGGCAACCATGCTAGCGGGACTCGCTTGAGCACGGTCGGGAGTCGCTTGAAGTTCATCCAAGAAAAGGTGAACGCTCAGCAGGTGAGAGGGGAATTGCGCTGGGTCGATTCGATTCAGATATCTGACATTGGCCTCGATATACGATTGACCCAGTCGACGATCTTGCAATGCGACGAAGGAATCGCGACGCAACCATTCTTGACAATCTTGCCAACAAGTTCGTTGTTCGCGAGGATCGGTCACGAGGTTGGCTCGATGAGCGATTAATTCGATGGCGACGAATCGTGCAGTGGAGTCCGCTTCGTCTCGTAGTCGTAGCCAGATATCATTGGCTTGTTTAAGCCAGTCATCCAGACCAGGCAGCTTGGTGTCCTGCGGCGCAAAATCGAAAACCTGATCGATCAAACGTCCTTGCATCACCTGTCGCTCGCGATCCGAAATGGAATTTATTTTCTCGATGCGTGCTAGAGTTCGCTTGGCGATTGCCTCCGACTCCGCGGAACGATTGGCGCGGGCCAGGTATCGAATGCTCTGGATGGCAATATTGCTCAACTGACCGGCCCCTTCGGGCGTTGCCCCCAAGACTTCGTTGCAACGCTCTAACTTCCTGAGCGTTTGCTCGAGATCATTCCAGTCATTATCCGCAAAGGATAGGTCCTGACGCATCAGCAACAGTCGCGATTGCAACATGGCTAGTGGCTCCCCAACCAAGTCAGGACAAGCTTCCAGCTTCGGATAGAGTCGATCGATACCAGTTCGAGCATCGCTAATCTTGTTCTGGAGCTGCAAGGCTCGTACCTTATATTCGTACAGTTTAATCAGGATCTCCCATCCGGCTTGGTCCTGCGGAAGCGGTTTGGACTCGATGTGTTCGACAATCTTTTCGATACGGCTTACCACCCTGAGTCGGTCGCTGGGTAGCCCTGCTGATCCCGGGGGCACTGCTGATCCCGGGGGCACTGGTGATCTTGGAGGCACTTGGGCCGATTCGGCGAGCATGCTTTCGATCTCGCGCAAGGCAGCTTGAGCTTCTCCAGGAGGTTCTTGCGCCGGTAAACCGCCAGGCAACGGAAGTGAGCTGGCTAAGAGGAAAAAAATCAGGGTGGCACGGGCTATTGGCATGGAGTCTCTCCAAAATCGCATTTCAGTTTTTTGTGTGAAGGGGCTTCCCAACGCTAGGTGGCTATTGAGAAACACCCACTGGCGATCCAAATCTGACGCCTCCCATTCCAAAAGTTCGAGAAAATGAATCGTAACGATGTGGAAATGTCGCTAGCTCCATAACACGATGCCAAAAATTCAGAGTTTCGACCACGCGGTTATGGGCGGCGTGTGAACGGCATACATAACCCGCTCTAGAGATTGGAAATCGGACTCGCGGTAGTAAAAGGTCACCATCGCATTGGTGATGGGCTAGCTATGAACCATGGGTTACAGGCGATCCCACCAGAACGGTAAGCGAGGGGGAACTAGTTTGACAGCTAGGACCCGCGTGCTAGCTACCAAACTTACGCTCCCACCGGGCAAGCCGGTGGGCAGACTGAACGTTCAGGTGAGGAAACAGAACTGAATGACGCTGATGATCGCTTAACCACAGAGACTCCGGAGGCACAGAGGCAAGCTTTCTGCGATCCACAGTAATCGACACGATTGAAGCCCATCGAGATTTGGGATCAGGACAGCCTGAGTCGATCTTTTCAAAGTGTCTAGCCCCTGACAATAACTCTGTGGCTCAGTGCCTCTGTGGTTAGCAATTAGATTTTCTGATTCGATCCACACTCGCAGAATTATTGCAAACCAAGGCGGACAGTGCACAGCGGCAAGCGTGGGCGACGGGGCTACGTTCCGTTCTGTTTACTGGCTAGTAATGGCTAAGGATTCGCGACGACAGAATTGGTTTCTACTGGCGCGGTGACCGGCCATCCAAGGGCCCATTGGAGTTGCAGTTGAGCTCGGTTGTAGTTGGCAACCGCATTCAGGTAGGCTCGCTGCGAAGTTTCAAGTGCTTGAATTGCCTGTAAGACTTCGATTGGCAACCCTTGACCGTCCCGTATACGATCGATGTTTCGTTGGTAGGAATCACGAGCGCTGGTGATCGCTGTTTGGGCCATCTCAAGTTGCTGACGACGAACACCAACTCGCACATTCGCCTCTGCGACCTCTTGCGCGACCTGATCCATGATTCGTAGCTGAACGAAGTTCGCTTGTTGAACTTGTGCTGTCCGCTCTCGTCGTGCAGCTCCCTCGCCCCAACCTAAGTTTCGCATTTCCCAGACCATCATCGCGTCGATATCATAGCGACCACCGAAGTTATCAGCGCTGTTGCCTAGTCCTCCACCGAAGCTGGTAGTACTGAAGCCGAGCAAGACGCTGGGTACAAAAGGAGCGTACTTCTCGCGTTTATAGGCCTCACAAGCGGCTGCCACTAGAGCCTGTGATTCTTTCAGCTCGGGCCGAATCGATAGACCTGTCGCGATAAGGGATGATTCATTGGATGACTTCTGCAGCATCTCCAGCGGTACAACTGTGGTATCTTGTGGAAGAAGCGCAGATGACATTGGAATGCTCAGCGCTCGTACCAAACGAGTAGATGCAACAAGCTGACGTTCGCGGGCGGCCAACTGCCGTGTTTGCAATAATGCGAGTTCAGTTGCCGTTCTATCCGCATCCGACTTCAGTCCCTGACCAGCTTCGGCGTAATCTCGTGTTATCTTTGAAAGGTCATTGGTTCGCTCAACTGTCTCTGAGATAATCTCAAGGTCTTGATATGCTTCCAAAAGATCGATGTATGCGATGCTGCCGTCGAGCAGTTGCTGATTGAGCGTTGCAGAGGCGGCATGCTGCCTAGCCCAAGCTGTCTTCTCGGCAGCTTTCGGTAAAAACAATGCGTCAGCGAGATGGAAACGAGCAACGATACCAGGCTGCGATGGCGAGCCAGCTGCGACAGCGCCTGCACCAAGTCCATAATTGAATGAGTTGAGATTCACATCGACGATGGCACCTTGCACATCTTGATAGCTGCCATCGCGTCGCCGGTAGTTAAAGCCTGACTGAATGCTGGGTAGCCACATTACCTTGGCGCGATCAAGTTGCGCGTAGGCCTCTTGAACTCGCCAACGAGCGAAGCCTACGACCGGGTGTTGACCGCCGATCATGGCTAAGGCCGTCGGTAGGTTGATTGGTACTATCTCGGACTCCAGCACAACCGACGTTGATTCGCTGCTTTCCAGCATCTTGCCAGCAAGCTCAGGAACAGTGACCAGTGGCGATTGGGACGAGTCCACTTGCGCGGTCGTAGAGTTCAATTCCGTTACTGAGGAGGTGGGAGCGTCGAGAAAGGCAACAGGGACCACGCGCCTGGCTAAGTTGCTGGCCGCAATCGGAGGTGCTGCTGCCTTAACTGTTTCTCGTTCCGCCGCCGTCAAACTCCGCCCAATCGGACACTTCTGCGTAGACGATGTCATCGCACAACCTCCCAGCACAATCGTCCAGGTAAGGGCTCCCGCCCACGTCGAATAGTGCCATCTCATCTCGCCTGATTCCTTTCAGCCAAAAGCGGGCCGCCCGTCCGATTGTGATATCTGTACTAGTTTTGTTTCGGCCAACGAAAAGAGCGGGAGTAGCGCCTGTAGCAGTTGATTAGCAACTTCTAATCGCCCGGCTGTAGGGTAGACGGGTTGAACCGACTAAACTGTAGTTTTCAGTTTGGAAAACTTTGAGGTCTAGCTTAAGGACGACGGACGTCGGCCTTTGGCAGGCACTTGTGTTCGCATTGAGTAAGTAGGAAGTCCCACCGCATGCAATTAATTCTGTCAGCAATGCGCCGCCCCGCGACGGTCATGGTGCTTGTATTGAGCCTTGCAATAGGCTGCTTTCTCGCTGTCGGACCCGCCGTGTTCCAACACTTCAAGTTGTCCTATCCAGCGGGTCTTCCCAAGGGTATGGAAGTCGATATCTTTCCGAAGCTCAACCTGCCAGTGATCTATGTTGCCAGCCCTACGGCGGGATGGACCCTGCGCAAATGGAAGGCTTTCTGACCAACTACTACGAGTATCACTTTCTGTACATCAGCGGCATCCATCACGTTGAGTCGAGGAACGTACAGGGCACAGCCCTGATGAAGCTGTACTTCCATCCAGAGACCAACATGGCCCAAGCGATGGCAGAGACGATCAACTACGTGAATCGCTCTCAGGCGTTCATGCCACCAGGTACGGTGTCACCATTCGTGATGAGATTCGACACAGGTAGCGTTCCAGTGGGCTATCTTGTGCTATCAAGCGACACTCGCAGCATCGCCGAGATCCAGGACCTCGCACTCTTCCGCGTACGTCCGATGTTTTCAAGTCTGCCTGGAGTGTCTGCTCCGCCACCGTTCGGTGGTAGTGCTCGATCGATCGTCATCACCGTTGATCCGAAGAAGCTTCAATCGTACAGCATGTCGCCCGATGAGGTAATCGTCTCTCTAACAAAGGGTAACACGCTCAGTCCTTCTGGAAACATTCCCATAGGTGATACCTACCCGATAGTCCCCGTGAACTCAGTCGTCAAGGATCCGCAGCAACTTGGTTCTATCCCAATTCGAGTTGGCGACAATCCAGTCTTTTTGCGCGATGTCGGTTTCATCCAAGATTCAGCAGATGCACCTGCAGGTTACGCACTTGTCAATGGACGCAGAGCCGTTTACATTCTCGCCACCAAGCGAGCCGAAGCATCGACCTTGAGTGTTATCAATAACATCAAGGATGCATTGCCCAAGATGAAGGAAGCTTTGGGTACTGATGGCACAGGAATTGATGTGCGGTTCGAATTCGATCAATCGCCATATGTAACGCGTGCAGTCGGAGGAGTTGTTTCTGAGGGTCTGCTTGGAGCCTTCCTCGTCGGGTTGATGATTCTGGTGTTCCTTCGCGATTGGCGGAGTTCACTGATCGTCGTGCTCAACATTCCTCTCGCACTATTCGCTGCAATTCTGGCTTTGTGGATTACCGGCCAGACGATCAATTTGATGACGCTTGGTGGCCTGGCACTTGCGATCGGTATCTTAGTGGATGAAGCCACTGTGTCGATCGAGAACATTCACTCACACTTGCAACGCGGCGTTCCCCTAGCTCGCGCAGTTCGTAACGGTTCTCTTGAAACGATCATGCCTCGACTGCTGGCCATGCTATGTATCTTGGCGGTTTTTGTATCCTCCTTCTTTATGCAAGGTGCAGCGCGAGCCCTGTTCGTGCCATTATCACTGGCTGTCGGCTTTTCGATGATCGCGTCGTACGTTCTATCCAGCACCTTCGTTCCGGTCATGTCGGTCTGGTTGCTTAAGAGCGGTTATCAACATGGTCATGATCGAAAGACATTGTTCGATCGTTTCCGTGCCGGTTACGAACGCATTCTGGCGAGTTTCGTAGGTCTGCGATGGATCATCGTTCCGGCATATCTGGTTGGCTGTATCGCAATCGTTGCATTGATTGCTCCGCGACTTGGACGTGGTGTCTTCCCAGTCGTGGACGCTGGTCAATTCCGACTTCGAATGCGAGCCCCAGACGGAACGCACATTGAGAAATCCGAGGCGCTCGCCAAACAGGCTCTCCGCATCATTGGTGACGAACTCGGTCAAGACAACATCGAGCTGACCTTAGGTTACGTCGGCATGATTCACTCCAACTTCCCAGTAAATGCAGTCTATCAATGGTCGCGTGACCCAGAGGAGGCGATTCTGTATGTCGACCTGAGTGAGAAACTACATCTGCCTGACGAACAGATGAAGGAGCGAGTTCGAGAACGACTAGCTGATGAAATGCCAGATGTTCGCTTCTCGTTTGAACCATCCGATATTGTGAACGAAGTGATGAGCTTTGGCTCGCCAACACCGATCGAAGTTGTCGTTAGTGGCTCGACTTCGGCAAGAACCGTGAATTTGCTGAGAAACTTCGGAAGGAACTGGCCAGCGTCCCAGCATTGCGCGATATTCAACTCGGCCAGTCGATGGACTACCCAACCGTGCAGATCAATGTCGATCGCGAGAAGGCCAGCATGGCTGGACTGATGCCTATCGATGTCTCGCGAGCCCTTGTCACGGCCACCTCATCCAGCCGATTCGTGGTGCCAAACTATTGGGCTGATCCGAAGAGCGGTGTTGCGTATCAAGTTCAAGTGGAAATACCGCGTCCTGTAGTTCGCTCGCCATATGACGTGGAGACCGTGGGTTCGATGGAGCAACTGGGGCGGATACCACTTCGAAAGACCGATAATGGTCAAGTCCTCGTCAGAGACGTAGCCTCTATCGAACGAGGAACCATGCCGGGGCAATACGATCGCTACAACATGAAGCGACAGGTAACTCTAACTGCAAACATCTCAGGTGCAGACTTAGGATCGGTCTCGTCACTAGTTCAACAAGCGATCAAGCGAGCCGGCGAGGCTCCGACTGGAAGCACGGTGGAAGTTCGTGGACAGATACCACCGATGCAGGAAATGGAATCTGGGCTCTCGATTGGTTTGATACTAGCTATCGTAGCTGTGTTCTTATTGCTAACTGCCAACTTTCAATCGCTGCGATTAGCACTAGTGACAGTATCAACGATTCCTGCCGTGGTCGCTGGCGTGGTTGTGATGCTGTACGTCACAAGCACAACGATCAACATTCAATCGTTCATCGGCGCAATCATGGCGGTTGGTGTGGCAATGGCGAACGCAATTTTGCTTGTCACCTTTTCGGAAAAAAAACGCGTGGATACACAAGATGTCAGGAACGCTGCCGTAACTGGTGCTGGCAGTCGATTGCGTGCCATTTTGATGACCAGCTTGGCGATGATTGCTGGAATGTTGCCGATGGCTCTGGCATTTGGGGAGGCCGGTCAGCAGAACGCTCCGCTTGGGAAGGGCCGTTGTTGGTGGTTTGATTGCCGCGACCTTTGCGACCTTATTGTTACTGCCACTGTTCTTTGCGATGTTCCAATCCAAGGCGGGCTTGAGATCGGCGTCGATGGATCCTGACGATCCAGATAGCCGCTACTTCGCCAACTAACCCCATCGAACTATTTGTCAAAGCGAACTAGATATGAACAAAACACCTTTCCTATTGACCCTCGTGCCATTTCTTGCATGTTTGGCGGGTTGCACTTCAAAAGAGGCGACCAGACCTTCAGCGGACGCTGGCACACCTCCCGCTAGTTCTATTGATCGAGTGACTGCGGGAGCCCCAATGAAGAAGACACTACAGCTTTTCACAGAGCAACCTGGACACGTCGTAGCATTCGAAGAAGCACCGATCCTATCAAAGATCCCAGGCTATGTAGAGTCAGTCCATTTTGACATCGGAGACAAGGTCACTAAGGGCCAAGTGCTACTGCATATCCATGCCCCCGAGTACATGGACCAATTGGAGCAGAAACGCGGACTACTGGGTCAGGCTGAAGCGCAGGTAAAACAGGCCGAAGCGGCGCTCGTGGCGGCTGAAGCAGCACTCAATTCATCAAAGTCGATGGTTGCGCAAGCTGAGGCGGGAGTGGGTAGGACCGATGCTGAGTACGCACGTTGGGATTCTGAACTCAAACGTATCCAGCAATTGGTAAGTAAAGGGTCCGTGACACCAAACTTGCGGACGAAACCACGAGTCAATTTCAATCCGCCGAAGCTGCTCGCAAAGAGGCACTCGCATTGATTGAATCTGCCAAAGCGCGCGAGCGAGAAGCCGAAGCAAACGTACTGACTGCCAAGGCTGACATTGACGCTGCGAAAGCAAAGTTAAAGGTATCGCGGTCAGACATCGCTCAAGCGGAGACGATGTTGACGTATACAGCACTCATCGTTCCATTTGATGGCTTCATAACAAGCCGAAATGTTGACACGGGTCACTATGTCCAGCCAGCTGGTGCCAGCAATGCCAAGCCTCTTATGACTGTATCCAATCTTAACAGAGTGCGAGTATTCGTAAGCGTTCCGGAAAGCGAAGCCGTTTGGGTCGATGCAGGCTTTGGTAAGGCGGACGCTGGTGATATCGTTACCATCCTTTCTCCTTCTCTCCCTGGAGGAAAAATCGAAGCAAGGGTCACGCGAACAAGCTTGCAGCTTGATCCCCAAAGTCGATCACTTTCAGCAGAAATTGACCTCGATAACAACGATCAGAAATTGCTTCCGGGAGCATTCGTGACCGCCAAGGTGCTTCTAGAACAGCGCGAGAACGTTTTGACACTGCCTATCGGTGCCATTATCAAAACTGCCGACGGGACCAAATGCTGCGTCGTGGTCGATGGCAAGATTCAGCATCGTCCCATCGAACTCGGTCTTCGCGCTGGCGACGATGTCGAGATAAAATCTGGTCTGGAAGGAAGCGAGAATGTAGTTCTTGTTCGAGCCGGTTCCCTTCACGCAGGCCAGTCCGTCGAGATTATCGCGAAAAAGTAGTCTGCGAGATTCTTTCGTGGATAGCAATATCACGAACTGACCCAGTTATTGGACTCACTAGGTGGTTTTTCGTCGCGAAATTTCGCTACGGGTGGGAAGTCGATCCCATCGCATGGTCCAAGCATCCGAATGATTCGCGAACTTCGCTTTACAGGAAGCTCATCGGCTGATGCTTGACGAACTCCGGACGCCACCCAAGCAGCATTTCACGTTGGATACGAAGATGCGGCAAAGTTTAATCGTGAGTACAAACGCAAATTCGGGCTACCTCCCAAGCGCGACACAGAACGTCTCAACACAGCTATAGCCTGAGGCAGCGAGATTTACCACAAGCGTCTTCCGTTCGTACTCAGTGCCTGGATAGCACAATGCTTGTGTTGTGACCGCCGAAGCCGAAGCTATTGACCAGAGCGTGTCGTATTGCAACCTGTTGAACTTGCGTTCCCAAATACTTGAAGTTGCAGAGGTCTTCTGGGTTTTCTAAGTTCAGTGTGCCATGAACGACATTGTCCCGAATGGACAAAGCGGTAACGGCGACGGCGATGGCGCCGCTTGCGCCGAGTGTATGTCCAATCAAGCTCTTAGTGGCATTTACAATTAGCTGACTACTGTGATGATCAAACACAGCTCGAATCGCTTGAATCTCGGCGAGGTCGCCAAGGGATGTGCTGGTGGCATGTGCATTGATGTAGTCGATATCGGTTACTGTCCGGTGAGCGTCTTGGAGAGCAGCTCGCATCGCGCGAGTTGCCCCTGCACCGTCGGGTAATGGTGCAGTAATATGGTAAGCGTCCGACGCCTGTCACTCCGCATACTTCAGCGTAAACTCTCGCACCACGACGATGGGCGCTTTCAAGGTCTTCGAGAATCAATACACAGGCGCCTTCAGACAGCACAAAACCATCTCGGGCTTGATCAAACGGTCGACTTGCACGCTCAGGATCCTCATTGCTTTGCGATAGAGCACGCGCAGATACGAAGCCACCAAGTGCCACCGGGGTAATGGTCGACTCGGCGCCACCGGCAAAGACTACATCGGCCCGGTCACTTCGAATAAGATCACATGCGGCTATGATGGCATCGCTCGAAGATGCACACGCCGACGATAGAGTTAGCGCTGGTCCATGCAGACCAAACTCAATCGAGATTGCGGCACTGGCCGCGTTCGGCATCATCTTGGGAATCATGAATGGACTAATGCGTTTGTGACCACGCTGCAGATAGAGTTGAGCCTCGACTTCAAACGTTCCCATCCCGCCCACACCAGACCCAATACACACTGCTTTGCGTTCATTACAGATACTGGCGCTGTCGAGATCCGCATCAGCTATCGCCTCTGCAGCGGCTGCCAGTGCTAGTTGTGCAAAGCGATCTTGCTTTCGGAATCGCTTGATGTCCAGTTTCGCTGGTTCAATATCTCCCTGTATTTCGCCAGCAATGCGAGTCGGAAATGTCGATGCGTCGAAAACGGTGATCGGACCGATACCCGATCGACCTTGCAGCAGAGCTGTCCAAGTCTCTGTGGTCGAAAAACCAGTAGGCGTCAGCATTCCAATACCAGTGATCACTACGCGTCGTCTATGCATGATTCGATTTACCTTTGAATTAGCTATGCCGAAAGCACTTGCCAAACGCGATGAGCAGCTTGGGTGATCCCTGGAAGCGAATCTTTCGACGCAACACTGCCCAAAGCAAGTTACGCTCTTTTGCTAAGAAGCCCAACCAAGTGGCACTATCGGCGGTGATGCGAAGGTCAGGCTGGCCAACATGACCAGTATGTACTTGTAATTTTCCTTGATCAATCTGAACTGTGGCTTGCTGAGCATCTTTACCTGTGAAGGTGAAGTGATAGACGGCGGAAAGCTCGGCTGCCTGGCCCGGCTGGAAGAGCAGTTTCAGCCCAAACAGAAAACCACTGATGCTAGTTGGCCTAATTCCGCTAGTCACTCGTTTGGTCTTTTTGTTGGGAAACCTCTTGGCAGCATGCTTTTCCGCATCTGATCCCGAAATGACGTACAGCGTTTCGTCTTTTTCAGTAAGTGGTCGAAGCGTATCGTCGAGATACGTCTTTCGATCCGTTAAGAAAGGCCCAATCACGTCTTCGCCTGCTGGACAAACCGCGAGGCAGTAAGCAGCTTTATAGCTGGGGCCGAACGAAAGCGATTGCCACATCGATGCGGTCTCGGACAGCGTGACCTTCTCGCGATAGGAAAGTGCACTATTGCTACTGGCTACGCTTTCGACCCAATCACTAAAGCCGCTCATGAACTCCCGGTAGTTGTGAGTCATGCAATTCGAGAACTGAAAATCACCATTCGGAGAGATCGCTCCGACCGGACACGCAGCCACACATAACTTACACTCCAAGCACGGGTTATATTCAATCGGCCGGCCGTACGCCGTCGCCTCAGCGTCCAAAAGAATGGTACCGAGAACAATGAAGTTGCCAAATCGTGGATGGATCACATTGCGATGAATACCTATGCGTCCTAAGCCTGCCTCCACGGCAACTGGCTTGTGCGAAACGACCCACAACCGACCAGGGAAGTTGTCCATCTCCATCGGAAAACCCGCCGACGGATTCATCGCTTGAATCCCCATCGACTCGAGCTTGGTGACTACTTGGCGAGCCACTTCGTTGGCGTGATCGTAACTGGCGTGAAACTCGAGATTGGCCACCGATCGCGCAGGCGATCGAATCGGCCCTCGATTCATTAGGCATACGAAGCTCAACAGAGTTCTTGCACGGGGAAAGTACTGTAAGATGATATCGCGCTCGTCATCCAACGCGGGACGATCAATTTCAACTAATCCTGCATCATCCGCGCCGCAGTCGATGCACAGTTGCCTTAGCCAGTCGGCCTCTAGTGGTTGTCTACTCTGGCTCGTTGTGTCCGCTGGTGACGACTGAGCATAGAAATTCCGAACGGTTGGATGATCGTCGAGATTCACTCTGAATACCTCATCGTAAGTTCTCCCCAAAAGCCGTTGACTCTAAGAGATCGCTACTCAGACAGTGGCCGGGATAGGATTCTCGATCAAAGACATATTGAATCCATGGACAAACGCATGCTCGTTTGCTCCTGGATTAAGGATCGTGTGACCGTCAATTGCATGAGTAAATCCCAGCGTTTTGGTCGAATTCGGCCGTCTGCAACCCCCAGCGCGGTGGCTTAATGGCCAATCGTCTCTTATGATGACATTCATCATTATTGCCGTTATAATGATGATTGTCATTATTACGGTCAATGCCAAGTTGGACTGTCGCTGGAGAATTGCATGAAGATTTCAAAGGAGCAGGCGCAAAAGAACCGCCAGCAGATCATCGAGGTAGCCAGTCAGCTATTTCGCGAGCGAGGGTTTGACGGCATTGGGGTGGCCGATCTGATGAGAGCGGCTGGATTCACGCATGGCGGTTTCTATGGGCACTTTGAATCGAAGGAGGCTCTGATGCTAGCCGCATTCCAGCATGCTTTTGATGAAGCTAAGTTGAGATGGCGGAAGCTATCTAGCACCCACCAGATACCCTTAAAGACCATCGCGACCAAGTACTGCAGCAAGCAGCATCGCGATAATCCCGGCAAGGGTTGTCCAATCGCAGCGCTGGCAGTTTCTGTCGCTAGTCAGAATGAAGAAGTACGCTCGGCCTTTACAGATAACTTCAAGTTGAGCATCGATTTCTTGGTCAGCGCGATGGAAGCGTGTGATGAAGGAGAAGCTAGGCGCAAAGCGATCGCAGCCTGGTCGCTGTTGGTAGGATCCGTCATCCTATCGCGGGCGGTAAACGAGCCAAAACTTTCCGAGCAGATTCTGACTGTTGGGGCTGAATTTGCAAACAACCTATGAATGACGAGCGAGAATTTAGTCAGGCGATGATCTGGTCAGGGTTGAAAAATGCGTAACCACGCGGGCACTCAAGAAGACGCGCCACGCAAGGATAACGAGACCGCAACGCATATGGGTCACGATCACCAATGTCGATGACGACTATGGCTATTTCTCTGGGATCATTGATAATGAACCAGTTCACTCAGCCGCAGCTTAAGGCGATGAACTTCAGTTTCATCCGCTACACATCGCGGAGATAATTAAGAAGCGAAGGCGATGGCCATGGAATTAGAAATCACCTGGGCTGGTCCGCCCATAATTCGCGACTTACCCGATGGTGCAAGTGTTTGTTTCAAGGTAGAGGGGTGAAGCCTTCTTCATCGCTCCGAAGATGGCTCATCTGCCGGTAGGAGCGAATCGTCTCAATTCTGCTCGGGTGGTAAGTCTTACCATAGCCATAAGGTATACTTGAGCTTCAAAGTGATGGAGAAACTCGAAATGCTGAAATCGACCAAAACGCGGGTTGCTATTCGTTCTAGTATATCGCTGTGTTGTATCGCTATTGCGTCACTTGTAGCCTGCACGCAACAGCCTACAAAGTCTTCCAGTAATGATTCCAAGACAGACACTATTGATTCAAAGATAAACACTCAGTCGGAGCCGACCATGAAAACGGAGAAAGCAATTCTAGCGGGAGGATGCTTCTGGGGTATGGAAGATCTCTTTCGTAAACAGCCAGGCGTTGTTTCAACGCGAGTGGGTTACTCTGGTGGCGACGTCAAGAATGCAACCTATCGGAATCACGGCACACACGCAGAATCGATCGAAGTTGTTTTCGATCCGGCGAAGACCGATTTTCGCAACTTGCTGGAATTCTTCTTCCAAATCCACGATCCAACGACAAAGAATCGGCAAGGAAATGATCGCGGCACCTCTTATCGCTCTGCAATTTTCTATACAAGCGAAGAACAAAGGCAAGTTGCGATTGAGACGATTGAAGATGTGAATGCCTCTGGATTGTGGCCTGGTAAAGTCGTTACCGAAGTCGAACCGGCTGGTGATTTTTGGGAGGCAGAACCCGAGCATCAGGACTATCTGGTGCGAAACCCAGGCGGCTACACCTGCCACTTCCCACGCCAAGGATGGGTTCTGCCGAAACGTAGTGCTTCCCAATGATTGTTGCCGATCGGCCTGTGGTCCCGTTGAGATTGGTAGGACCACATTCGCTTCGAAGCAACTTTAGATAGTCGAAATTGCTGTTGTCTGCTATCAGAACCTAGTCTGTTACTCACCCAAAGAAAGCCGCGTTAGTTCAGAGATCGCGGCCTCAAGCAACTGTGAACTTCTACGCTTAAAGGGTTGGAGCTCTACTCTACTCCCATTCGAACGTATCCTTGAGATCATTGAGAGAACTGTATGCAATGATCTTTTTGTGTTGCATTCGCCCGACGACAATACCAGGAGCAATCCCGATTTGCTTTGCGAAAGCCACGACGTCGCTACGCGATCGCAATGTTGATTTTGATCCATTCCCAACGTTTCAATTGTCTCAAGCAACGTACGTCACGGAGCAACTGCGAAATCAGGCTCGAAGGGAATCCGGATCTTGGTTTTTGATGAGGCCGTGTTCAGACGCTATGGTATAGGATACGATTTTTTGAGGGTAGTTTTATCAGCTAGTGGTAGTCGCCAATACCTTCGATCACGATCTTTGTAACTTGCTGCCAATCTAATCCTCCATCAGGCAATTCTGGTCTTGGGTCATGGTCGGGCGAGAAGACCAATCGATCGGGATGCACCAAATCTACCGCAAGTTTACCAGCGAGATTTCCTGTCAATTCGTGACATCTCGCACCAGGCAAGTCTCGCATAACGGCAAAAGTGGCGTTGTCCAGCTAGTTAAGTTGTTAAGATAAGAGCGACTATTGGAAGCTTACGGAGCTGCTGCATGACCGATGATCAACTTAATCCAACCATCGATACTTCTAACCCACAAAAGACAGATTCTAAACATGTTGTATCGGACGCCACTAATGCAATGGATTTGAAGCCTGGTTCCAGATATCTGATTGGTTCCTCAATCGCGAAAGGTGGAATGGGGATTGTATTGAGAGCAACCGATACCGTGCTGCAGCGCGAAGTTGCCATCAAGACCCTGCAAGATCGCTTCATCGAGAACTCGATGGCGGAAAGAAGGTTTGCTGATGAAGCACGTATTACAGGGCAGTTACAACATCCGGCAATTCCTCCGGTCCATGATTTTGGCCGGCTGCCGAATGGTACACCATTCTTGGCAATGAAACTGATCAAAGGAGAATCTCTCGATGAGCTTCTCAAACGGCGAGTCGAAGTGGATCAGGATCGCGGTCGTTTTCTTGCTGTTTTTGAACAGATTGCTCAGGCAATAGCATACGCCCATTCGCACAATGTCATTCATCGCGATCTGAAACCTGCCAACGTGATGGTTGGTAGCTTTGGCGAAGTCCAAGTCATGGATTGGGGGCTTGGCAAAATTCTTGATGCGAATGGATCCATCGAACCTGATACGGCTCTTGAAGAAACCCTCGCAGCGACCCAAATACGATCCGCGAGAGAAGATGATTTCGATGCCTACACGATGGCAGGTAGCGTCTTAGGCACACCTGCTTACATGCCTCCCGAACAAGCCATAGGTGCGATCGATCAAATCGGTAAGGCGAGCGATGTGTTTGGCCTGGGAGCGATTCTCGCGGTGATCCTAACTGGTAAGCCTCCTTACGTTGCCGAAACATCGGAAACGACCCGTCAAATGGCTGCGAGAGGAAAGGTAAACGATTGTTTTGCGAGGCTGCAAGATTCAGGAGCCGCACCAGAATGGATTGCACTGTGTCAAAAGTGTTTGTCTCCCGAGCCAATGGATCGTTTTGCAGATGCCAATATCGTAGCCACCATGGTTGCCCAGCTTCGCACCGATGCCGAAGATCGTGCTCGCAAGGCAGAAATCGAAAAGGCTTCGTTCGCTATTCAAGCGGAAGAAGAGCGAAAGCGAGCCGATCTGGAGCTGCGTTTGGCAAATGAAAAGCAAGAGGCGGAAAGAAAGCAGTTCAGGCTACGCTTTCAACTTTCGGCGTTCGTCGCGCTGACGTTGTTGGTAGGAGTTTGCTTGTCGCTGTGGCAGGCATACCGCGCTAGGACCGCCGAACTAGCAACCATCAAACAGCTTGAGGAGACACGGAAGGCTGAATTGCAAGCCAAGTTAGCTCGCGATCGAGCCCGTGATGTGCTCGACACCATGACATCCGATGTCGCGGGTGATTCCCTGATGACCGAAAAGGAGATCAGGCCAGAGCAGAAGAAATTATTGAGGGAGGTTTTGCAGCATTATCAGGAGCTTGCCAAAGATGATTTTGGCGATGAGGCAACTCAGGGCCGGACGGCAGATGCTGCGTATCGCATTTCGATCATTCAGTATCGTCTTGGTTTGAGCCTCGAAGTGTTAGTATCGCTCGACCACGCCATTGAATTGACTACTAAGTTGGCGAAGGATCGTCCCGCAAATCCCAAATATCTGGAATCGCTTGGACTCTGCTACATAAATCGAGGTGCGACTCTCAGCAATGCATTTGAAATCTACGAGGATGCTCTTGAATCGCATCGGCAAGCTCGATCCATTTTCGAAAACTTGACAAAATCCTACCCCGAGGAACCCAAGAACTGGAAAATGTTGGTCTCCTGCTTGAGGAACATGAACGTTACGCTTGAGCTTATGGGACGAAAGGACGAAGCGTATGATTGCGTTTTGCAAGCTTTGGCGATCGCTGAAAGCTTTCAAGCAAAATTTCCGGAGGCATCCATCCAGGAAGAGAAGGCCGATGTACTCCTCGAACTTGCCGAACATACCCGAGAAAGAAATGATGATGAGGCGTTTAAGAACTACGCGACTCAGGCAATCGCTGCTTACGATTCACTTCTATTAGAAGACGCAAGCAATCCCAAGTTCCGTGTCGGCAAAGCTCATGTCTATATTCTCATGGGTGCATACCATAGCGAGTTCAGTCGGGATAATGCAGCAGCGATCGAGTCATTCAGGAATGGCGAGATTGCGTATCGAGCGTTATTCGAGGAGTTTCCCGAGATGCTTGCCTACCGGAGCAAGGTTGCCGAATGCGAACACAATATTGGTGTAAGCTTGTTTCGAATGGACCAGTTCGACGATAGCTTGAAAGCTCACGAGGAATCACTTGCTATCCGTTTGACGTTGCTTCAGGATGATCCCACGAATAAACAGTATCTCGAAGCAGTCGAAACAAGCTACAAGCGAGTAGGTGAGATACTCCGACGCAAGAACCGATACTCCCAGGCCTTGGAAATCTACCAACGCTTGCAAGCAAGCCAGAAAGAAAGGCTTCAAGAATCACCGGAAGACTCTCAATATCTAGATGATTACGCCAGTACTCTTGAGAACCTCGGGGATTGCCTCAAGAATCAATCTCAAAATCCTGAGGCACTCGAGGTCTTGCAGCAATCGATTCCCATTCGAGAGAAGCTAAAAGAAAGAGGATTCGATCATAAACGAAACCCACTATATATGTGGAGGAACTACAAAGATATTGGCGAGATCCTACGTACGAAGGGAAACTATTTGGATGCTAGAGAGACCTATGAGAAAATGGTTTCTCTCGCGAAAGAAATGGTTGGGAAAGAGCCGACGAATCCGAATTATGTCATGATGGAAAAGGCATCCGAGATGCTTCGAGCATATGTGATGATCGACCTGAATATTCAACGGAATGATCTGGAGGCACTCCTTGAAAACGCAGCTTACTTTGATCGTAGTGCCGCTGAAGATCCCGACGAAATCTACTCCGCCGCTTGCGTTTGGGCCAAGATCGGTCGCGCTTTTCATTCGGCCCCAGAAAAGCAGGAAGAGTATTTCCAAAAGTCCATGAGTTATCTGGTCAGAACAATGATTGGCCCAAACTACTCTTTTGAGTCAAAGAGTGAGCTTGCTGAGCATATGCTCACAGATCACGACATGGATGCACTAAGAGAACGGGCCGACTACAAGCAATTCGTTCAAACGCTAGTTGATGAAACATCGAATAACAAAGAGGCTCAAGTTCAATCTCCACGTTAGATGTTCGCTGATCTAAGGATCTTCCCGAAAGTACCTCGCCCAATTCGCGAGATTAATCCAGACGCTCCTGAGTGGCTTTGCGCGATCATCAATGAATTGATGGCGAAACATACCAGTGATCGCTTTTCATCTGCTGTTGAAGTTGCCCGCATGTCGAAGGCCACGGTTGCCGTTGACGGTGAATCACAAGGCCCGAAGGGTCGACACACTTTTTTCATGTACCGCCCTTTCGGGCTCGTCTCTTTATTGGTCGTGCCACCGTGGCCTATCGGCCTCGGCTAGGGATATGTCGGTCTTTCAGGCCTCATTTGCAGCCCACATTTCAGGACCGATTCTCGCTGACCACCCTTTTTTGTGTCAGAATCATCGGAAATCGGTGTTTAGCACTTTAGACATGAGTTTTTCTTCACCCGAGATCGTTGTGACACTATTCCCCGAAACACGTGAAAGCCTGATTATTCAGGTCAAAGACCCGAGCAATCGGGAGGCGTGGGGGAAGTTCGTCGACCTGTATCGGCCTGTGATTCACCGGATTGCGATTGCACGCGGGATGCAGGATGCCGATGCCCAGGATTTGACGCAGCAAGTCCTCATGGCAGTGGCAGCGTCGATCGGTCGTTGGGAAAAGTCGAGTGAAACAACTCGGTTTCGGCATTGGCTCCGACGAGTTGCCAGGAACGCCATCGTCAATGCGCTTTCAAGGCGTCCGCCCGATCAAGCCACAGGGACTTCGTCGTTTCAAGATCTACTCATGGAAACTCCCGAACGTGCGAGCAATCAGCACGACGCTGAGACCGATTCGCTCGTAGAGTTGGAGTATCGCCGCGAGTTGTACATGCGAGCGGCTGTATGTGTTCGCACGGACGTCGATCCAGAGACGTGGCGAGCTTTTGAATTGACAGTCATTGGCGGCCTGAGCAATGCCGATGCCGCGGAGCAACTTGGAAAATCTATCGGAACGATCTATGCCGCTCGGAGTCGCGTGATGAAACGCCTTCGCACGGCTGTCGCCGAAATCGAGGAAGCACAATCATGAACCAACAAACTTGCAATCGAGACAGACTGGATGCGTTCTTGAAGAATGATTTGAACCAGCGCGAGGAGCAAATGCTTACTTCACATTTGGACGAGTGTTCGGATTGCCGCGAAGAATTAGAAAGCAGGGCTGCGGAACAATCGGTTTGGCGGGAAGCATCCAGCTTACTACGCGGAAGCATTACGCTCTCGACTGCCGCAATCGGTGAAAGCCGTTCTGGCACGGTTCACTCGCCACAGATCGCCTTGGTTCTTCAGCAACTCGCCCCAACCGACGATCCAGAATCAATGGGGCGCATCGGTGGCTATGAAGTCACCGGAGTCGTCGGAGCTGGTGGTATGGGCGTGGTTCTGAAAGCTCACGATCGTTCGCTCGATCGCATCGTGGCCATCAAAGTGATGTCGCCTCATTTGTCCAGCAGCGGTTCAGCTCGCAAGCGATTCGCTCGCGAAGCCAAAGCGGCCGCGGCCGTTCTGCATCCCAATGTGATCGCCATTCACAGTGTCGCCAGCGAGGATGCAAATCCCTACTTGGTCATGCCTTTCGTGCGCGGTGCTTCGTTACAGAAACGAATCGACTCCCAGGGACCATTGCCACTGAAAGATACACTCAGGATCGGTGCGCAGATTGCCGCTGGGCTGGCTGCCGCTCATGAACAAGGTCTGGTACATCGCGACATCAAGCCGGCGAATATTCTGCTCGAAGAAGGTGTCGAGCGGGTGACCATCACCGACTTTGGATTGGCACGAGCGGTTGACGATGCATCGATGACTTGCAGCGGTGTCATTGCAGGCACGCCGCAGTATATGTCTCCCGAGCAGGCTCGCGGCGAGCCGATCGATGCGCGTAGCGATCTGTTTTCGCTCGGAGGTGTGTTATATGCCATGTGCACGGGTCGCTCGCCGTTTCGCGCCGAGACAACCTACGGCGTATTACATCGCATTGCCAACGACAAGCCAACTCCGGTGTGTGAAATCAATACTGATGTTCCTGTCTGGCTTGGACATGTGATTGAGCGACTGATGGCCAAGCGACCTGAAGATCGCTTTGAATCCGCAGCTCAAGTCGCCGAGTTGCTGGAAGGATGTTTGGCGCATGTTCAGCAACCTGCAGCCATGCCATTGCCAGAAGCCGTGACTGCGCTTGCTCCAATAAAGACCCGTCGCCCACCGATCGGCAAGTTGATCGTAGCGGCGGCATTCGTTTTAGCATTCATCATCGCGGGAGTGTTTGTTGTATTGGAGTTGAACAAGGGAACATTAACCATTCAATCCGATGTGGACGACATTCGAGTCCGTATCACTCGCGGAGAGGATGTCGTAAACGAATTGAAGGTCACTAAATCGGGACAGTCTGTTCGAATCGCCGCAGGCCAGTACCAAGTTGAAATCATCGGTGACACGGATGGACTCACTGTCGAGAATGGGAAAGTGACACTGCGTCGAGCCGACGCGGAAGTCGTCAAGATCATCCGCAACACACACGACGACAATCAGCCGACCTACACAGACCCTCACGCGGCGCTTCAAGCTTACCGATCAAACTCAAGCGACTCACTTTCGGAAACCATTGACCAGTTCAATTTGAAGCGAACCAAGGATCCGCTGAATGATCAGCCGCCATTAACCAAGGACGAACTCATTGCATGTGCTTCCTGGAATGTCGAACGCAATCATGAACTTACTGAGCCAGTGAAAGCCGCCTTGAGAAAGATCGCCAAGCAGCATCCATGGCCTGAGGGGTGGTGGATTGATGGCAGCTATCTCGATTTACCGCCATACGCAACACCCGTGCGAGCTTATCGAATCTCGCTGGTTCACTCCACCACAGGCGAAGTGTTTACCGTTCGTCAGCGATTTATCGAGCCTCCGTCCACTTATGTAAAACCAGTTCTGAACATGAGTACTGACGGTACACAGCTCTGGGCGGCAATCAAACGCTTCAATGCGCGATATAACCAAGCCAATGGATACAAACAACCGCCACTAACGGAGAATGAAGTGGTCGCAGCAATCGTTCATCACCAAACCAAACGCGATGAGGCGGATGTAAGCGATGCGCTGTTCGAAAAGTTCCAGCAGATCGCAAGACAACGATATCTTCCAGAAGAAACGTCATTGGGAAGTGATACCAACGTTTGGCGTCGAAGGGGGTCAACTTATACCATATGGTCGGTACGCATCAAGATGTTCCTGGATGAAGCCGGGAAAGAGGGCTGGACCCATGCGTTCAAAATTCGTGAGCAGTTTGTATCCGTTAAGTATCGTGATGCAGGCGAGATTCATTGGGGGCAGCCCAAAGAAAACGGATTACAAGCCGGCGTGCGACTTTCACCACCGCTACTGAGCTACGAGCTCGGTCAGAAAATCGATGTTGAAGTGTTCTATCGAAACATATTGACCACACCGATCTCAGCGACCGTGCCCAACTTCTGTGGAAACGAAGCTGCAATGCGAGATGCGAACGGTAACATGATGGAGATTCTCGACTTGCAGGAGGATATTGTTGGAGGCGCACGTTCGGAAACAATTGGTAACGAACCTATCTCATCACATGGTCGATCCTTGGCCTTCGCTCCCTCTTCCTTGGCGAAAGACACACGCGAGGAGTACGGGATCAAGACTGGTGCTTCAACATTAGCTTTCGTTGAGCCCGGTAATTCGTACCGACTGCAATTCACCGTCAGTAATCTTGCCGACTCCGCAGCGGAGCCATTGAAAACCGGCGAAGTTGAAATCGCGGTGGAGAAAGTCAGAAAGAGTGCTGTAGGCGTCGCGGATGCTACTCCTGAAAGAATGAACACAAGGCAAACGGAGAACCAGCTCAACACGTCATCCAAGTCCTCTCCCGAATTGCCTCCCGTCAAGATTGTGGTTCATGATGAAGAAAGTAAACCACTTGAAGGCGTGAAGGTCAGTCTGCGCCAATTGGCCAAAGATCAGGGCGGTCAAGTTCTGGAGATCAATGAGACCTCGAATGCAAACGGCTTGGCAGTCAATCGTAATCTACCGTATGGACACTACGAACTAACAGCGACGACTGCGGATGGCTGGTATTTGACGGGGCTACGCAGTCGGCTCAACGTTGAATTTGAGAAAGGCGTTGATGCCACCCTCGTCGCGCCAACTCCCGGTAAAATATCTAAGGTAGTCATCAGCTCTGGCATAACGTCTTCACCCGACAATATCAGCGGTCTGCGATTTGGCGGACTAACCGACGACAGATGGACGGAACATGCTCCAGAACCAGAGGGGAGCGATTCTTTTAAGGAGAAAGAGTTTTCGTCTTTCCCGACGATCACGAATGGCATTGAGTATGTGGGAGCAGATATTAGGCTTGAGATATGGAGAAGTATTTCCCAGCCTGCACCGAGTATGCAGCAAATGAATACTCGCTGGTACTGGAGCCGACCGCCAAACAGCAAAGTTAGTACTCGTTACCTGATCGCCAATGGACAAGCTCGAAGTTTTAACCAGTTTGATGAGGAAGGATATACGGCTCGAGACGGATCACTCACACTACCTCCGGTCGAAGGGAGCGAGTTTTTCAAACCTCCTGGTCTCAATTATCACGTCCGCGCGGAATTGCTGAGAGCTACGCGAAACAACTCAGTTGCCTTTAGAGCTCGATATCCCGGCAGGAGATGTGAGAGTAAAAATTGGAAGTTTCTTTGGCAAACCCAGTGCGGCAGTCATGGCAGCTCTGAAATGGCAACCGCGGGAGCAACAGCCCGAGCTTTGGCTCCAGGCGTATCTTGCCCCCGACTCCGCATGGGTCGAGCGACTGATCAACATCGACTGGATCAACTCTCCATTTCGCAGTGGTGGTTCGGTGGGCTTTACGGCACTTTGGCGTGATCAGACGCTTCAGCCCGGCGAACGACTAGAGATACCGCTTGGGATGACCCATCCCCCAGAGAATGTGCAGAGACAAACGAAAAACACCTCAATCGTCGGACATTGGAAAGTCGCTAAGCTCGCGCACCTGCCAGCGAATGAATTGGAGGGGGCGACGGTGGTGATCGACAAAGGTACTATCAAAATGCAAGTGCCTTCTCAAAAGGGACCGCATCCACATTGGCGATACACAACCGGCGCTGATGGCGAGATTGACCTAAATGAGTTTGATGATGCGAAGGGTGATACAACTTCGTATGCGAAGTTCTTGCTCGAGGGAAAGACTTTGTATCTGGCGGTGAACGCAAAGAAAGGAGACTATCCACGACCAGAATCGGCGAGAGGCGAACCTCAAGATGGCGTGCTTTACATCGTTCTTGAATTGGATGAGTTGGCCAGCTCAACTCGAACGGTATCCGCAACCGACAGAGGCGACGAAAAGCTCGATGGCAAGCCAGAGGTGCCCGAACAGCCTCAGCTAGGAAAAACGCTGCAACAACTGCAGGGGAAATGGCGACTCTCAAGACAGATCGCTGAAGACGGCGACGAGAGTGGCATGCCCTCCCAGTCTGTATGGGAATTCAAAGGTGACCGCGTCATCGTGCGAGATAGCGGACCAGGCGGAGCAATGCTGATTGAAGTCGATGACTCTCAGTCTCCGGTACATGTGAAAATGACAATCGAGATTGATGAGGAGTCCGGACTAGGCTTGTTGAGCCTCGAGGGCGATAAAGTCATCCTCTGTTTGGGCAAAAGACAGAAGACACCTGACCCGCACAGTCGCCCTGAGAAGCTTCAGTGGGTTGCTGGCGTTTTCTACATGGAGCTAATTCGTATGAAACCCGGTGAAACTGTCGTTCCTTCAAAACCCAGCGTGGTGCTTCCGATGGCAAGATCCAGCGTGGTACTTCCGATGAATGAGTCGGCCATAAGTCCACTACCAGTTGCTCCTTACGAAAGGCATGCACTTTCGATCGATCATGGAAACGCTCGCTCGGTTGTCGAAGCCTACGTTGCATCGGCGCTTGCAGGGGATTTTGCCAAGGCTGCATCGCTGGCAAAGAACTCTCCGGCAGACCCCAAACGCATTCGAGAACTTCCCGAATTTCTCAATGTCCAACGATTGAAGATCGAAACGGTCTACATCAACGATCCGGCGAAACCGACCCAAGCCCTGGCAACTTCGGTAGAGGTGAAGCTTGACGAAGAGCACAAGAATCCTGACGGTCGGCGCGATGGCGTCATGGTGTTCACGCTGGAGTTCACCGATGAGAAATGGTTTGTGATCGATATCGACTTTGAAACCGAATCGGGAGCTGAAAAGGAACTGAATAAGTTCCTCAAAGCCAATCCCAATTCAATCGGGATTCCGCCGCAATCGTAGAGTTTGCTTGGCGGTGGGGAATCACGAATCGACGAAACACAGGCTGGAAGCCTATGCCACACTACCGGTCTAGATCATTTCGATGAAAATCCAACGATTCTAGGACTATCGTGTGACACCTTTGGTCACGCCACCAATGCGATTTTTAGTTGCGAAAATTTGGTATTTTCTGCGACTAATGGCTCGCTCAGTTTCGCCTCTTTTGGTGTGAGCGTTTTTCGGGCCTGCTTGCCTCGGCCTTAGTTGCTCAGTTCCTCTACCGCCCTAACAACCAGTGCAATCGTGAAGCTAATGCGAAAGCTCAATCGCCAGAAACCACTAGTTATGTCCGACATCGAAGAAGTACAGACGTGCGGAGCGGCTCGTGATGAGACGTTACCGGAACCGTCTTCGCAAAGACAACCACTGATGCTTGCTCAGTACTTCCTCATGTCACTTCACCGAGCTTTTGCGCTACAAGCAGTCGAACGAAAGCCACAGGCCTTACTTTTTGAAGAGCCTATCTCACGTATCGATGCTTCAAAGATGGAGCGAATAGACGATTCCTCTGCGAGTGAGCAGCGGATTACTGACAACGTGTTCCGTTTTATGCAATTGTTTGTCGGTGAGGATCGAGTTTTAGTGGATCTACCCAATACCGTGGTTTCGCCCAGTGAGTCAAAGAGCCTAACCCGACGAGGATTCACAGTGGACTCTGAATGCAGCTTTCAGCCACTGCAGAAGAGTTATAACCCGAGCCAAATTGCCCACGTTCAAGCTGACTTGACGTTTGTCTGGAGCAAGTTATGGCACATGCAGTCGCTGCCCAATGTTAAGGTCTACCCGTACTAGAGCGCAGCTTCATGACCAAGATAAAGACATTTTACGACTCACGCATGAACTGCCGGAGCAATGGTTTTTCACCATCCAGCGAGAAGCCTGGCCTAGCAGTGGTCGATTGGCTTGAACATGATTGGTGCGAAATCTGTTCGTTTGAACCCGCAACAGCTCAGGATTTGAAAACTGCTCACGGCGCATCATTCGTGAATGCGATACTTGCCGGAACTGAGCCTACTGGCTTCGGATTTCCTTCAGCGGAGGTAGCCGAATCCACACGATGGACGGTTGGTTCAATGATGGCGGCAGCCTTGCACGCGGCCGGTGAAAAGACCATAACCTGTTCACCGACTAGCGGTTTTCACCACGCGAAATACACCGAGTCCGCCAACTTCTGTACCTTCAACGGTCTAGTGATTGCGGCGCTGAAGGCGATCAACGTATGTCGGCTTAGCCGTGTTGGCATTTTGGACTTAGACTGGCATGCAGGAGATGGTACTAAGCAGATAATCGAAAAGCTCGAACTGCGTGAACAGATCGTTCATTTTTCGTCGGGCCTACAGTGGCCGCGCCGAGTTTCGGACTACTTTGATTGGCTTGAGTCGGCGATCGACAGACTGGCGGAGAGTGTAGAGTTAGTTATCTTTCAAGCAGGTGCAGACGCGCATCGCAATGATCCTCTTGGTGGGTTGCTTGACACTGTGGAGATGCGAGAACGCGATGAGCTTGCCTTCAGTTTATTTACCGAACATGGCATCCCAATAGCTTGGAATCTGGCGGGTGGCTACCAGCGAGATGCCGAAGGACGCATGACCAAGGTGCTCAAGCTTCATCGGTTAACCATGTTCGAAGCCCGGAAGGCAATTCAAACATGCGCAGCCAATTTCAACCCTGACCCTACGACACAATCTGAAATACCATCCAACGAATGACACCAATCAAATGGAAGACACACCGGTGAATGCTGAATCTGCCAAGGACCTAGGCGAAAGTACAAGAATGCCCGCGAAGAAAGCTACAGTGACCGAGGGATTTCCCGGCTGGATGGAGTATGGCAGCACCGCTATTATATTTGGCCAGCAGTGGGCTCGAATTATCGACAAAAAAACGCCACTCAAGAGCCAAAGGACCAAGTCGGAGTAATTGTTTTGAAACGTACGACATTGGCTTGTTTACAACAGCAGTGCATTGACAACCTACTCGCCGAGAAATGGCTGCTGTGCGAAAGTCTTCGTGCCGCACAAACTTGGAAAGATCGAATTAATCTAGCAGGAACAGCTACGGTCAATCTTCACTCCAAGACTTTGCGCTCCATTGTGCTTTCAATTGTAGGCGATTTCGCAGCGAGTTCTGGATTTGTGTACCTCGATCAGGTTGCGACAGAATCGCTGATGCAAAGTCTGATCAACGCGGAAATCGATAACCGCAGCTTCCAGTACTTTGCAGAAATTCAACGTACGGATGGTCTGACGAAGCTAGCAGCCAGAACAATACGTGATCTGCGATTGGCGGGTGTTCATCCCGAAGATCTGTCCGAAAAAGTGTTTGATTCAGCAGCCAAGTTTTTTGACCTCAAACTGATTTATCAAAAGTACTTGAGTGCATTACATGATAGGTCTCTCATCGATTATGCAGCTTGCCTTGAGTTAGCAATGCAACGAATAGAGGTTGGGGCCTACAAACTACCCGCTGAGCTTATCGTGCTGCAGCCATTTGCGATTAACTGGCAACTTCGCGAAGCTCAATTCATTTCAGCCTTGAAATTAAGATCACAGTGGTTGGACTTCAGTTGCGAATCAGCCAAAGTCCAACCTAAACTCGGTCCGCACAACACATCCTTTTTTTCCGGCTATGGTGAGATCAACGAGATTCGCGGTGTAACTCAAAAGATACTCGGAGCTACCACATCTTCTACAGTGCGGCTTGATGATGTTGAAATTGTCTATACATCCAACAAGTATGTTCCACTCATTTACGAATTCTTCGAAGGATGTTCGTCGGTCACGGATCCATCTGCTGACTCGAAATCGTTAACCCAGCGTATCACATTCTCTGAAGGAATTGCGACGATCTACTCTCGGCCAGGTAAAGCGTTACGTGCATGGCTCCGCTGGGTGAAATCCGATTGTCAGCAGACAAAGCTTGTTCAGTTGGTTAGGGAAGGTTTGTTGAGCCGGCCAGAAACTCAACAGCACGATAATCCAATCGGTTACTCTCGCTTAGCTGCCAATCTTAGGCAAGTACGTGTCGGATTTAAGCTCGAGCGTTACATACCAGCAATCGAGGCGGCAATTTCAAAAGCCGAGAACTTGATACGTGAGTATCGTTCTCGGCGGGAAACCAGTGACGAAGATCAGAATCAATCTCGGGATTCTCAGGACGACCAATCGCGTGATTTTGGACTGCCAGCGTTGAATGCTCTATTGGCAATGACTGGACCATTGGTTGAACTGGCTCCTAAGGCAAGCCATACGGCTGCGGAGATCCTGCGAAAGGCGAAGCGGTTCCTTCTGGTTTGTGTTCGCTACGATAGCAAAGTTGATCGACTTGCTCGCAACAAGTTGCTGGATGCGATCGATGGGCGTCTGGCCACTCTGGAATTTCAAGGCGAGACCCCTGAGTCGGTTTTAGTGTGGCTGGAAAACTTGCCTCTTGAGAGTTCCATTCTTGAGAGTGGGCCACAACCTGGATGTGCTTACGCTACATCGATCACCCAGGCTGGACATTCAGGCCGAAAGCACGTTTTCGTCGTCGGTATGGACGCGGGCAGTTTCCCAAGTGCAGTTCGAGTGGATCCACTGCTGTTGGATAGGGAACGAAAACACATATCCAGCGACTTGCTAACTTCTGTGCAGTTAGCAGAGAGCAGTTCACTTCGCTTGACGGAGTTGTTATATCGTTGTGCTGAGACACCTGATTTCCAACTAATTTTCTCTTTCTCAACACGCAGTCTGCTTGAAGATCGCGGGCAGTCACCAAGTCCGGCGCTGGTCCAGCTCTATCGCCAATCGCACAACTTGCCCGAAGCGCATTTGAATGACTTGTTAGCGCATATCGGCGACTCCGTTTCTTTCGCAAGCACGGATGCTCGTAAGTGGATAAGCTTACCTGACGGAAGACTAGCTGAACTACTAAACACGCCGGACGCGATAGCCAAACAAGCGATTGTAGAGGATGATTTTTCGCACTTTCAGGCCGCGCGGGTTGCAAACGAGAAACGCAAACTTCCCGAGTTCACCGAGTTCGATGGTTTAGTTCCAGAGGCTGGCACATCATTGTCGCCCGACAATCCTGAACGTGTCGTCTCTTCGAGTCGCTTAGAGACATTTGGTACTTGCCCGCGCAGGTTTCTATTCAAACACGGATTAGGTGTGTATCCGCCCGATGCTTGGAATGTTGATCCCGAGCGATGGCTGGATCCTATGACGTTAGGCAACTTTGTACACAAACTGTTTGAACGGTTCATGCGTGAGCTTACCAGCCAAGAGAGAATTCCAGATCCCAAGCGCGATTTGCCAAGGCTGTTCGAGTTGCTCGACGACAGCGTGAAAAGCTATCTACAAGACTATCCCAGTCCGAATGAGGACGCATTCCAACGTCAGATGGATTGGCTGCGCGAATCATGTGAAATTTTTCTCGAGGAGGAGCAAGCCTATTGCCAAGCGAAAGGTGCTCGTCCTTGGGTATTAGAAGCTTCGATCGGCTTAGGCGAAGAACCCAGATCGGAGCTTGATTGCCGCGAGCCGGTCTTGCTGTGTCTGAACAATGGTCAAGTAATTCATGTTGGCGGGCGAATTGACCGCATTGATCGCTTGAATCAAAGCGGCAGCGAAAGTTATGCGATTTGGGACTACAAAACCGGTTCCGACTCGGGATTTAGCGTCGAAGACCCGTTCATGCAGGGCCGCAAACTACAGTCATTCCTTTACGTCGGAATGCTTCGCCACCGATTAGCGGCTTTAGGGAAGAAAGATATTGCAACTAGCTTTGGCTACTTCTTTCCTAATGCGAAAACGCAAGGGCAACGGATTGAATGGATTTCGGCCGACTTAAAACAAGGTGACGCAATTCTTCAAGATATCTGTCAGCTGATTAAGCATGGTGTGTTTCCGGCGACGACCGACGCCAAGGATTGCCAGTACTGCAACTACAACTCGGTGTGCCAAGATGCAAACTTGGTTGCCGTCGAGTCGATCCGCATGACGTCAGAGATTCGAAACTAATCATCGCTTGGCTTATGGAAGAAGCTGCGGGAAGTCTGAGGTTGTTACCACTATGTCCGAAAACAATGACGATATCACCCGTCATCGCATTCAAAGCGAACTCAACAACAACTTCATCGTTGAGGCCGCTGCGGGGACTGGAAAAACAACCAGTTTGGTGAATCGCATGGTCGCCTTGGTCGAGACAGGGGCATGTGAAATCGACGAACTGGCTGCGATTACCTTTACGCGGAAAGCTGCGACCGAATTGAAGGAACGGTTTCAGGCTGCCCTCTACAAAAGGGCGTCGAATATCGAAGCTAGCGAGGTCGAAGCTGCTAGGCGTTTGAAATTAGCCTCCGATAAAGTGAATCTTGCGTTTGTTGGCACGATCCATAGTTTTTGTGCTGCGCTGTTGCGAGAACGCCCGATTGAGTTTGGCGTCGATCCAACATTTCGCGAACTGGACGAGAAAGAGGACGGATTGTTGCGCGAGCAAGCTTGGCAGGAGAACATAGCCGACCTGATAGCCTCCAATGACCCTCTACTGGATCAACTGCGAGACCTTAAGATTGATCGTACGCTACTTAAGAGCTGCTACTCCAAGTTCATCCAGCAGCGCGATATTGATAATTGGCCTTCAAATCTTCCCGATGACATCAACGTTGAAGAGCTGCAGCAGGCTACAAAAGCTTACATTCACGAAATCAAGGAATTGCTAAAGTCATTTCCCAAGGAGCTGGACAAGCTAGTGAATCGCTACTGGGAAATAGCTCGCGCATCTCAGCGCGGATTTCGCACTCTAGGAGATTTCTTCAGCTTGCTGGAGCGATTCTCTACGAAGGACATGAATGGTACGCAGAATAAATGGGAAAAAATTCTTGGCGGAGGAAAAGCAATTTGCAAACAGCATAACGCACGATGGCAGAAATTCCGAACGTCTGTTGCTCTACCTGGATTAACCTATTGGACTCGCTACCGCTACAGATTCGCCGTCAATTTCTTGCGTCGAGCCGTCTCCGTGTACGAGCGAATCAAGCAGTCCAGCGGTGGTTTGGATTTTCAGGATCTACTGCTTAAAGTTGCCAATGGGCTCAAGAATTCACCTCAGTTACGCACCTACTTTCAAGACAAGTATCGTAGGCTGCTAGTTGACGAATTTCAGGATACCGATCCGCTGCAGGCACAGATGATGCTCTACCTGACTTCCGCGGCACCGACCTCAGCGGACTCAATCAAGGGAGAGTTGACGCAGCGAGATTCTGCGCAGTTCGATTGGACACAGCGCGATTGGACACAGTGTGTTCCCAAACCCGGCAGCCTATTCCTGGTCGGAGATCCCAAACAATCGATCTATCGCTTTCGACGCGGCGATATACTCACCTACAATCAAGTCAAAGAGATCATCTGCCGAAACGGCGGCGAAGTGTTGCCGCTGGTAAAGAATTTCCGCTCACGGACTGAACTTCGAGAGTGGAACAACACCGTTTATCGTGAGAAGTTTGGGACTCGAGCGACAACCTATTCGCCAGCGGCAGAGGACATGATTCAAGGGAGAATTGACGAGTTGTTGCCTGACGCGTCAAAGAGCCTTTGCGGCACCTATCGACTCGAACTGCCAACCGATCGAGTAATCACCGCAACGCGGGATTTGGAAGCAGAGTCGATCGCTAAGTTCATCCGCCATGCAATTGATTCGGGGCTTGAAGTCCCTCGCACCAAGGACGAGTTAGCTCGCGGCTTAAAGCCGCAGGTCCAACCACGTGATTTTCTAATCATTCCCTGGGGCAAAAAGGGAATGCAGCGATACATTGAAACCCTCGAGCAATACGGCATACCTTATCAAGTTGCGGGTGGTAATCCGTTGGCCTACAACCCTCAGCTATCAACATTGATCGATTGCTTGCGGACCATTGAGGATCCCACTAATCCCGTGCCTTATCTAAGCATTTTGCGAGTGTTCTTCGGCTTCAGCGATCGAGAACTCTATTCGCTAAGTCGGGCAAAGGGCAGCTTCAACTACAACCATCCCATTCCTGGCGAGCTTGACGCCGAGTTACGCGGTCGATTCGAATCGGTCGCAACACGATTTCAGAAGTATGCAGCTTGGATTCGCTCTTCATCCTATGCGACCGCTGTTTTGCAGATTGCAACCGATTTAGGTCTGATATCCGCCGCAGCCTCTGCCAATGAAGGGAACATGCAAGCCGGAGGATTGCTGAAGGTTATCGAATTGTTGCGAAGCCAGAGTTTCGATTTTGACAGCGCCAAAGACTTGATTGAGTTTCTCGATGAGCTGCTGACCAATGAAGATATCGAAGCTTGTCCAGCCTTACCGCCTACAGGAAACGTCGTTCGCATCATGAATCTGCATAAGGCTAAAGGTCTGGAGGCTCCCATTGTGTTCTTGGCGGATACCTCGGGGCGTTTTCGTGGCAAACCAGACTTTCATATCGATCGCCGTTCGGCAGTACCATCTGGCTTCATGGGTATTACAACGGAGATCGATAGAGGTACCTTCAAACAAACCAAAGAGGTTGCTACTCCAGAGAATTGGCCAACGCTTCAAGAGGAAGAGCAGCGGTTTATCGACGCCGAACACGATCGATTGCTCTACGTTGCCACAACCCGAGCTTCATGTGCGAACATCATCAGTGTCGGGAAAGACGGATCGAAATGGTCGGATCTGCATTCATTTCTTGTAGATTCGCCTACACTCCAGATTCCTGATGTTTCTAAAGCTCCAGTTGTTACAGAGTCTATAGAACCCGAGCCGACGAAAGTGGACCGTGTATCTCCCGCAAGCATTGGAGCAAAGTGGGACGCTTCGCTGGCTCCAAGTTACAGCGTCACGAGTGCAAAGAAGCTCGGCTTGAAGGGCAGTTCGCGAGCGGACCGAGACGATTCGGGTGAATATGGATACGAGTGGGGATCTGCTGTTCATGACCTGCTGGAGGTCTGCCAAAAGACACCAGCCTCTGACCTTCTTCCCACAGCGACCCGACTGGCCCGCGAATACAACATACGAACTGAACGAGTTGCTGAACTTATCTCGACCGTACAATCCGTCTTGGCCTCGGACATTTGGAAGCGAGCACAAGCCGCCAAGCGATGCTTCAGCGAGCTACCCTTCGAGACAATTGAGCTTGACGCAGGCGGCAAGCCGTTACTCATCCGAGGCGTCATCGACTTGATCTTCGAAGAGCCCGATGGTTGGGTCATCATTGACTACAAGACCGACGACATCAATGTCTCCCAAGTCGCCGCTACAGTAGAAGAGTATCGCGGCCAACTAGCCCAATACGCCCGCATCTGGACCGCCACCACATCCCACCCTGTAAAGTCCACCGGTCTATACTTTACCCGTCTGAATCAGTGCGTCTTAGTCGGATGAACCCGAAATCACTATCGCGAGGCGGTCCGCGTTGGAGCGTTCTCGCTAATCTCGGGCTCTGGCTGAATATAAGGCTTACCAGATCGATAAACTTCCAGTCGTTGCTTGAACTCGGCGAGTTGCTTGTCCTCCAGCTTTTGCTTCACGGCCATCTGCACGGCCTCTTCTTGCAGCTTAACCGCCTCTTTGTATTTACCGGTAGCTGCAGTAGCGGCTGCGAGCGTTTCAACAACCTCTGGCGTTCGCGAGCCGGTCAGATCAAGAGCCTTCTTCGCCGCTGACATGGCTAGATCTTGATTGCGCAGTCGCTGGTCAGGGCAAGTCGACATAAGCCAAGCTGCATTCTGATAGGCTCGAGCGTACTTGTTATCGGCCGATACGGCAGCTCGATAAGCTTTTGCGGCCTCTTCCCACTTACCGACGAACTGACACGCGTCACCCAAGTCGGTTTGGTAGGCGGCGTTCTCCGACTCCATCTTGACTGCATGGTTGTAGTCCGCCAATGCGGCTGCATAATCTTCCATGATGAATCGGCAATGCGCGCGACTATTGTAGTACTGAGCGTCCTGCGAAAGCTGAATTGCCGCGCTATAGTCTTGCTCGGCCGCTTTATAATTGCCCGTTTCAAAGTTCAACTCGCCACGATTGAATCGAGCGTTTGCATACTGCGGGTTCAGTTGAATCGCTTGATCCAACTGTCCAATAGCTTTGGTGTATTCACCTTTCATCGCTAGCGCGATAGCGTAGTTATGTCGATGTCGCCAATTGTTCGGTGCGTACTCAACGGCTGTGGCGAAGTCATCTGCAGCTTGTCCATCTAAATCAGCCGCACGGTCGGCTTGACCATTTCCAACCAGCAGAGCTGCCTGCTCGCTGCGCATTTCGCCTCGACGATTCAGCGCCCAAGCCAACAGACTAGAAGCATAATCGCGGTCGGCCTTAGATCGTTTGGTGTCCGCAAGAACCTTCGCTGTAGTTCGCGCAATGGCGGTCAAATCCGACTCGTTGCGAACCGATGTCGTTTGCGAGTAGATGTTGAGTAAATCCTGAGAAACCGCAGCCAACTTGGCGGGTTGCTCTTGGCTGGTTCCAGGATTACCTTGAGTCTTCGGAATCGACGAAGATTGATTGCGTGGCCGAAAAACTTGCGCCTCTGCGGAGAGCGACATCAAGCAAATCAAGGAAAAAACGAGTAAAGAACGCCACATAATCATCCCTTTGGTGGTTTCAGGCTACACTCGGCCAGACAACTACTCTGTCGTATAGCTGGAAACACATCCTCAAGGGAAGACCGATTGTTACGCATGACCCAGGTGCTAATGCATGCATTCAAGCCGTTGAGTCACGGCGAGTGCCTACTTGCCCCAGTTCCAGAAGGTAATGCACAGCTGTAGTATGCTGGCTATCGAGACCCAAATGAGATAGGGGATCTGAGCTAGCGAGACCCACTTGTAGTGCTGCCAAACTGCGACGATGCACCACAGAATTGTCGCCCAGACAACGACAATGTCGACCGCTGCCAAGGTCAGATTGCGCAGGCCGAACTGAATCGGTGTGAAGATCAAGTTGGCCACCAAGTTGATCGCGAACGGTAATGTCACCAGCCAAGGTATTCTGCCTCGGAAAGCTTGAACAAAAACAAAGCCAAACGTTATCAAGATGATCGGATAGATTATCTGCCAGATCATGCCTATCGTAGCAGGCTGAGGCGTCCAGCTCGGCTTCACCAACGAGTTATACCATTCGATCCACGACACGTGCTTACCCTATCTCGATTCAAGCGTCCGGCTCAAGCCTCTAATTGGCTTTGACTTCCTGCCATTATAGAGCGATTCCAAGCAAAAAGGCCGTAACAGGTAGCAACTCTGAATTCTGAAAGGTGCAAGTCATCGTTACCGCAGTTCCAGAATCCTGTACTTTTTTTGCTGGTCGGAGTTGCGCTATTGGGTTTGACTTTCATTCGTCGTAAGAAGATTACCTGCTAGGGACCGTTGGCCCAGTTCTATACATCATCGACCAAACCAAAACGCGTCATTTGAACGGACTTGAGCATGGGAGGACCAACGAATCTCATCCAGTGGCTGCATTGGACATACGAACAGATTCGTCGCGCCGCGAACTGCGAACAAACGACAATCGTAGAATGGTTTTCAGCGAAACAGAGGAAATGACATAATGACGAACAAGTGGCTCTGTCAGGCTAGCCCACTGAGGGTAGCGGTGCTACCACCACGATAGCAGTTCGACGTTACTCATTCACGAAACTCCTTTTTTGCATCCTACCGGTGACTGGCAGTAGCGCGCCCTTTAGCACTTGGACACCCTTCCTTCGCGTTCGCCGAGCGACACTGATTCATTAGCCGTTGTCGATTCGGTCCCATTCGCTCACATGTCCTGTGGCCGCTGATGCTGGTTCTGGATATCATGAGGCGACACCAACGCAAGGAAACTGAGATGCCGCTGAGAGTTGATCCTCGAGTCGATTTTGCGAGCAAGAAGATGCTGGGCAGCCCTGAGCACCCTGCGGTCACGATCCACTTTCTCAATTCGATCCTCAAGCCGAAGGTTCCTGTAGTGGATGTGACCATTCTCAATCCACTCATCGGCAAAGATCGCTCCGAAGACAAGATCGTCATCTTAGATATCCTGGCCAAAGATAGTATTGGGAGGCTGTTCAACATCGAGGTACAGACTCGTCTGCCGTTGTGTTTTCCTAATCGACTGCTCTATTACAACTCCCGCAATTACTGGCGACAGTTGCATCAAGGTGAAGGCTATAGCCAGCTCAGGCCAGCCATCAGTATAAGCCTTGTCGACCGCCGAATGTTCACTGAGCCTGCTGGGACGAATCGCTGGCACCACAGTTTTCGCTTGCGCAGCGATCAGGATTCAAATCTGGTCCTAACCGACGATTTTGAATTCCACATCTTCGAGCTTCCCAAGTTCCATCCGTCGAGCGATAATATTAGCCAGTTGCCGCCAGATCAGAAGTGGCTCTACCTGTTTACTCGTGCTGTGACCATGGAGTCTGATCAACTGTCGGATCTGCTTGGCGACGCGCCTTATCGAGAAGCAATTGGAGTGTTAGAGATGATTTCCAAGACCCCTGAAGATTACCAATACTACGAAGATCGCTTGAAATTTCTCCGCGACGAAGAAGCCAAGTTGGCCGATGCCAAACAGGAAGGACGAGAAGAGGGACGAGAAGAGGGACGACAAGAGGGACGACAAGAGGGACGACAAGAGGGACGACAAGAGGGACGACAAGAGGGACGAGAAGAAGGTGAAATAAAACTAATTCGTACGCTTCAAGAGATACTCGGCGAGCCGATGACAGCCGAGTCGGATCTGGGACAGTATAGTTTTGAGCAATTGCAGTCGATCACCGCAGAACTCCGTAGCCGAATTCTACGCCGCTCCTAGGTTCCTCATCTTAAACTTAGCCAGTTGCCGCCAGATCAGAAGTGGCTCTACCTGTTTACTCGTGCTGTGACCATGGAGTCTGAGCAACTGTCGGATCTGCTTGGCGACGCGCCTTATCGAGAAGCAATTGGAGTGTTAGAGATGATTTCCAAGACCCCTGAAGATTACCAATATTACGAAGATCGCTTGAAATTTCTCCGCGACGAAGAAGCCAAGTTGGCCGATGCCAAACAAGAAGGACGACAAGAGGGACGAGAAGAGGGACGAGAAGAAGGTGAAATAAAACTAATTCGTACGCTTCAAGAGATACTCGGCGAGCCGATGACAGCCGAGTCCGATCTGGGACAGTATAGTTTCGAGCAATTGCAGTCGATCACCGCAGAACTTCGTAACCGAATACTACGCCGCTCCTAGCTGGACAGCGCACTTGGCCAGCTTGGCAATCTGGCCTCATCAAGTTTTCTTAGCCACCGCTGCCAAGATGCCAAGCGATAGAAAACTCTAACTATCGCGTCTACCCTCTGGCGACGGTAGCTACCCCGAGGGTAACTTACAATCCAGGACCTTGATTCCAATAGATTCTTGCGTTTCCAGTTTGCCTGCCGACTGCGATAATGTCGATGCGACCATCTCCATCCAAATCGGCGGTTGTCAAATCCTCCACTGCGACTCCGCCATCGTCTAGTATCGTGCGATCCCACTGCTTGCCAGATTTGTCACGACTTTGATAGATGCGCACGCCACGACGCTCAGCAAAGTTGTCGCCGAGCGTCGCATTGGGATCGTCGCGCACTCCGATAATCAGTTCGTCCAGTCCGTCTGCGTTTAAGTCGGCGAAGTTCACCGCATGGCCCCAACGAAGCTGCTCGTCGATCACATGGCGTTCCACCGAAGTTGCAACTGCGCCAGCTTTCATCTCAGGCGAATAGATGACGACTTGGTTTCCATGCCACGGTTCAATAGTTGCAATCAAGCCACGACCGTCACTGGACTGCTTGATTTCACTGGCTCCACGGTTAGAGCTTGGATTAGCTTGATTGGCAGGATGAAGCAACACGCTTCGCCATGGCTTGCCATCGTCTGAAGGCGCAAGCAAGCTCACTCCGGCATAGCTCGCAGCCAGGATGGAAGATCCTCGACTGGAATCGCTTGATGCATAGGGAAGGCTGGCAACGCAAAAATTGTGAGCCACATACAACTCTTGATTGAGCACAATCGGTTTCCAACTCTCCTTCTGGCGCGGATCGCCCTGAGGTATCTCCAAGGCGATGACTGCTAAAGGCCGGCCATCGATCCAATTGGCTTGTTTGGTTGCTCCTCGTCCCATCAAAGGCACGTGGACAATCTCTTTTCGCCCGTCGCCATTGATGTCGATGGAGCGAACCCGGTGCACGGTTGGTTCATCACAGGGCAATTGATGAAGTTTCCAAGGCTCCGTCGAGGCACCACTGCGTTCCAACCATACCAATTGTCCAGCTTTCAGCGTATCAAACGGTTTCCAGCCTGCACCGATGACAAGTTCGGGAAGTTCATCTCCAACAATGTTTATCGCCGTGATGCACACGTTGTCGGCGTTTGTTTGGCCATCCAAGATGATGTGCTTTTTCCAAACACCATCTCGCGAACCTGGATTCTGATAAAAGACAATTTGCAGTTGATCGACGACTACAATGTCAGGCCGCTTGTCGCCATCCAAATCCTCGACGATCACCGCGTAGCCGATCTTCAGCCCATGATCGATCTCTCGCATTTGAAACGAAGGGGTTTGAGCTTTGGCAAGTGTTGCAAACACTAGAGAAGCTAACAGACAGTAGTGCAATACGCGCATGATGGAGAAAAACTCGAGAGAACCTTCTTGAAACTTCTCCCAAGTGTAACGCATCAGAGCAGCAATGGTTGGAAGTTGATGCAGCGAGACAGCTATTTCACCGCGTTATGAGTGGATGACGAGTAGATTGGCCCTGGTCATCTTGAGCGACGCGAAGACATTTTGGATATATTGACAATTCTATCATGTACCCAGCCTTTCATCGAAACCAGAACCTGCACCACTGCGGATACTCTTCTCAAGAACTTGGATTGCCATGAAAACGATTATTGAACCGTTTCGAATCAAAAGTGTCGAACCCATTCACGTCAGCTCGGCCAGTGAACGTGAGGCCGCGATTCGCTCGGCGGGTTACAATGTTTTTCTGCTTCCCGCCCGTGACGTTTTGATTGATCTGCTGACCGATAGTGGCACCGGTGCGATGAGTGCCGAGCAGTGGGCGGCGGTAATGCGTGGCGATGAGTCTTATGCCGGTAGCGAAAGTTTCTATCGCTTCGAAAATGCCGTCCGCGATATCTTTGGCTTCAAGCATGTGATACCAACACATCAAGGACGGGCTGCGGAGCGGATTCTTTTCAGCACAATGTGCCAGTCGGGGCAGATCGTTCCTAACAACGCGCACTTTGATACGACCCGCGCAAATATCGAGTTTGTTGGAGCCAAGGCACTCGACCTGCCATGCAAACAAGCTAGTCAACTTGATCAGAACGATCCCTTCAAGGGCAACATTGATCTTGAAGAGCTGGCGAAGGTGTTCGATCAATATCCCGGCCAGATTCCACTCTCGATGATTACGATCACGAACAATGCTGGCGGCGGCCAACCGGTGTCGATGGCCAACATCAAAGCCGCTTCAGAGATGAGCCGTGCTCGAGGCATTCCATTCTATGTTGACGCGTGCCGGTTTGCAGAGAACAGCTATTTCATCCAGCAGCGTGAACCGGGTTATCGAGACAAGAGTCTGCTCGAGATCGCGCGCGAGATCTTTTCCTATGCCGACGGTTGCACGATGTCAGCAAAGAAGGATGGGCATGCGAACATCGGCGGATTTCTCGCAACCAACGACGATCGACTAGCCCAGCAAGAACGCGATCTTCTCATACTGACCGAAGGGTTTCCAACTTATGGTGGGCTTGCAGGGCGAGACTTGGATGCTATTGCCGTTGGGCTTTACGAAGCACTCGACCAGGACTATCAACAGTACAGAATTGCTTCGACGGCGTATCTTGGAAATCACATCGCGGCCGCCGGAGTACCGATCATGCAACCACCAGGCGGTCACGCCGTCTACATCGACGCGGGTAAGTTCTATCCGCACATTCCCGCACACCAGTTTCCCGGCATCACACTTACTGTAGAACTCTACCGCCATGCGGGTATCCGTAGCGTAGAGGTTGGCAGCGTGATGTTTGGCAAGAGTGATGCCGCCGGACAGTTCGTCCCGGCGCGGCACGAATTGGTTCGGCTTGCCATCCCACGCCGAACCTATACGCAGAGTCATATTGACTACGTGGTTGAAGCGATCATCGAAGTTTACCAGCAACGGACCACTGCGTCGGGCTACACGATTGTCGATCAGCCGCCAATGCTACGCCACTTCTCGGCTCGGTTCGAACCATGCTGAATTGGCGGTATCGATTGCACACTGTCCGCTCTACGTCGGCTTGTCTGCAAGCAGATCGGCGACGATAAGGCTGTCCGCTCCACAAATGACTTCCCACTATCGGTTAGAATACTGCTGAGCTATGTATGGAGGCTTGACTATTTTCCAGCGCCAATCAGGTCGTCTTAGATTCTATTCTTCATGGTCCCAAATCAATTTGAGCTTAACGAACTGTTGGATATTGGCCCAATTGGCAGCCGCTATCGTGGCAGGTTGTCCGATGGTGTTGATGCCGAGATCTTCTTGCTGCGCAGCACTCCTGAGAGTCAGTTTCACAAGTGGATTCAGCGACTGCGACTGGCGGCGTTGATCTCAAATCCGGCTTGCATACGCGTTTTGCACATCAATGAAGCTCATGATCCGCCCTTTGTTGCCATCGCACATCCCGATGGTACAGAACTTTCAAAGTTGATCAGCAATCGCTTAGTCGTCGAAAAGACACAAACGCTGGCTGTATCAGCGATAGATCTTGCCGCCGCAGTGAGTTGCGAAGTCGTCATTGATTTCGAAGGCCTTGCGCGTGATTGCCTGGCAGCACTCGCGGCTTGCGAAAGCCTGGGACTAGTCATCGGTGGGCCAACGCCCGACACAATCTTTCGCAATGAAAACGGACAATGGCAAGTCGACATCACCGGTTTGCGATCTTCGATTCTTGGCGCCAAGCATGAAAAGGAAGGACATGTGCAGTTTCTGGCTCCGGAGTTACAGGGCGCATCAACAGAAGTTGACACACTGCCTAAGTGCAACGGCTCCACGGACATCTATTCGTTGGCGGCTTCGATACGCCACGCAATTGAGGCAACCAATTCAAGCTCGCAACTATCGGCTGGAGGCCTGTTAGACCTTCTGTCGGACTGCTTTGCCGATGAGCCTGCGGCTCGGCCAACCGCCAACGAACTGCTCGAACGTCTCGCCACTCCGAATCGCTCTACAGGTTTAACTTCAGACTCGGTATCTAAGTCAGACTCTAACTCTTCCAATCAGGATTTCGAAGCTACCATCAACGTCGAAGGTCCAATCGAACTACCTGCAGGTATCTTGGTCGAAGGCAGTCAACTGGGTCGCTACAAGGTTTGCGAGCGACTTGGCGCAGGTGGCATGGGAGCCGTCTATCGAGCTGTGGATGAAATCGAAAATAGATCGGTTGCCATCAAGATTCTGAATAGACAAGTCGCACCAAATTCGATTACCGCGCGACGCTTTGCTAAGGAAGCTCGGCTACAAGCCAAAGCCAACAACCCTTACGTGGCCAACTTGGTTGAAGTCAACGGCGATGTATCACAACCCTACATGGTCGTCGAATTTGTCGATGGAGGCACACTGGGTTCGCTGGTGAAGACCGGAAAGCCGTTTGACCAGCAGTTCGCTTTAGCCATCATGACCGATGCAGTGCGTGGACTCGCAATCGCGCACGCTCGCGGAATCGTTCATCGCGACTTCAAGCCCGACAATGTACTCTTGACAAGCGAAGCTCGGACTTGGCTGGCCACGAACGATCCTTATGCAATTGACGGCTCCCCATCACAACCGCTGGCCATCGGTAAGATCTACGCAAAAGTTTCCGATTTCGGGCTCGCCCGGACCGCACAACAAACTGAATCGATGGCGATGACACGTGCGGGTACATTATTGGGTACGCCACTTTACATGCCACCTGAGCAATGCCGTGGGGAGCCAGTCGAAATGCCTGCTGATGTTTACTCGGTGGGTGTTACACTTTTTCAGTTACTTAGCGGTCGCCCGCCATTCGAGGCCGATACGCATGTCGCTTTGATAAACCAACACTGCAATGAAGCTCCACCTTCGCTGAAACGACTTCGCCCCGAGCTTTCGGACGCGTTGGTGCGGACGGTTGAGAATTGCCTTGCCAAGAATCCTGCCGCTCGATACCCAAATGCTGGTGCACTGCTGGTCGACCTGGAGAATATCCTGCGCGGCGAACCGACTTCACTGGGCTTACATCCACCAATATTGTCGACAGATGATCGCGACGTTATGCGATTCGAACACTCTTGGGATCTTGTTTCCAGCCCAAGTCAACTGTGGCCCTACATTTCAAATACCGATCGGGTCAATCATGCCATTGGACTACCCGCGGTAACTTACACGACTCGCCAAGATCCAGTTCACGGTATCCAGCGCTTCGCAGAAACCAAAGTTGCAGGACAACGCATTCGCTGGCAAGAGCATCCCTACGAATGGATTGAAGGGCGACGCATGAGCGTCCTACGAGAGTTCACTCATGGCCCCTTTCGTTGGTTCGTGAATGTTGTCGAGTTGCAACCAACAATCGGCGGCGGAACTCGCCTAGTACAAACATTCAACGTTACGCCGCGAAACTGGTTGGGTAAGCAGCTCGCGAGGTTGCAATTGGGTAAGAAGTCCAAGTCGAGTTTCGGTCGAGCCTACCAGCAAATTGATGATTACATTTCACAATCGCAATTCCATCAAGCCGACCGCGATCCGTTTATTGGTCGGACCGAACTTCGACCAAGTCAACTGCAAAAGCTACAGTCGAGAATGGAGCAACTGCGAAAGCGTAACTTGGATCCTCTGGTCATCGATGCGTTAGCACAGTTTCTTGAGCATGCTTCCGATTTGGAAGTCGCCCGCATCAGACCGATCGCGCTGGCGGAGCGATTCAAACTAAATCCAGATCAAGTGATTGGCGCTTGTCTAGAAGGAACGCGGCTGGGCGTCTTTAGTTTGCTGTGGGACATTATGTGTCCGTCATGCCGCATTCCTGCAGACATTCAGGAAACGCTTTCAGCTATCAAAGATCATGGATTCTGCGAGGCTTGCAATTTGAGTTTCGGAGTAGACTTAGCGGACTCAGTTGAACTGATTTTTCGCGTTCACCGCGAGATCCGAGAAGTGACTACAGCCACCTACTGCATCGGTGGTCCAGCTTGGTCACGGCACGTGGTTGCTCAGGTTCGCCTGGCAGCTGGCGAACGGTTCGCCTGCGACCTAAATCTATCGGAAGGCGCATACATAATCCGCGGGCCTCAATTGCCTTTTACCATCGGTTTTCGAGTGGGTCATGACGATGGCGTGCGCCGCGTCGAACTGTCGCTAGCTAGGCCTCCAAGCGATTCTAGAATCTATCTACCAATTGGTTCACAGGTAATCCATCTCTGCAATGACTCTGCCAACGATCAACAAGTACGAATTGAGCGCGTTGCGGATCAACCTCACGCACTTTCTGCTGCTAAGGCGTCCACGATAGCGATTTTCCGCGAGTTGTTTCCTGGCGAAGTGCTGTCCAGTGGCCAAATTGTCAGCGTCGCACACATCACGGTAATGCGAGTTAAGATCCACGGCGGTCAGCGACTTTACGAAACGCTCGGTGACGGTCCTGCCTTCAATCAGATTCGCGGGTTACTTGACCTTGTCTTACATCATGCCAAAGCGAACCGTGGCGCAGTGGTGAAAACTGTGGGAGAAGGCGTGCTCGCATCTTTCCCTGATCCAAAGAGCGCGGTTTTAGCAGCGATTGAGCTTATTCAAAGCAAGTTAATCGATGACCTGCGAATCTCCGTTGCCATTCATAGTGGACCAGCAATGGTCGCGACGGTGGACGAACGAATTGACTACTTTGGAAAGACGCTTAAGACTCTTGATCAACTTGCAGAAACAGCCAACCCGCAGACGATTGCTTTGACCTCGAACATTACAGAACTAGCCGAGATCCGCAGCTTGTTTGAAGAGCATCGGCTAAAGCTACGCGTCCTTTCGAAACTTCTCCTTTCGGACAAGTCGATTGGCCATGAGGTTTCTCATTGAGTTGAAGGCTTATGGCTGCCTCGATGAACCCTGCTGCGACTTACAAAGCGGCAGCTTAGGTCGCCCAGATTAGTGATTAGGTCCAATTTAAAGCCCGGCAAAACGTCTTCTCCTGCAAGTGATAGTGGATTCGATAGTACTCTCATCTCGCAAGTCACAGATTGGAGCGAATGCCTCCCGATCCTCTTTCGATAATGTCTCCCAGCGGTCCATTGCGATCCAAGAAGCATCCGGCCCGCGGTTGGAACCACCCGGAATCGTGAATAGAACGGACGAATCGACAGTTCTTCCTCCGAAGCTCTTTGACCATCGACGCAATTGCACGGAGATTTCAACATTTCGGCTCGCGCCTTCACCACCTGCTGGCGACACGATGATGTCCAACGACAAAGCCACAGCTCGCTGGATCCAAGCACAGGGCAAAGACCCGAAATAATGAAAATCGAACCGATTTCGCTAAGCCAGCGTAGTAAGGGGATCGGTGTGTGTTAGTTTTCCACCCTCTTTCTTCGAGCTGGATATCAAAGCTAATGCAAGTTCAAAAAAATCTACCACTGCTACTTGCTGCGGCTTGCTGGTTGACATGTTGGGAGATGACTTCGTATGCGCGCCCTCTACCACTACTTCAGACAACAACTTCAACTGTTCAAAGTACAGTTGGTGATGTAGTCGATAAGCTCGGCGATAACTTGATGCTAGTCCATCAAGATAGCCAGAACCAATGGTGGTTCGCAACCTGGGGCGATGGACTTTATCGTTTCGACGGAAAGGTCATTGTTCACTATACGACCCAACATGGCCTGAGTCACAATCGTATCGATCAAGTTCTGGAAGACTCTACGGGCAACCTATTTTTTAGCACGCCATCGGGCGTCAGCCGTTTTGATGGCAAGCAGTTTAAAACACTCGCTGAATCAAAATTCTCGGAATGGAAATTGATGCCCGGTGATCTCTGGTTCAAAAACTCAAAGTACGATGGCCATGTGTTTCGCTACGACGGGAAATTGTTGCACAGGCTGCAGTTACCAAAGGTAAGAATCGGGGAGGACTTTATCGGCAAGCATCCCGGTACGCCAAGTCCCTATGGTGTGTACACGATCTATCGCGACAAGCACGATTACGTCTGGATTGGCACCGCAGCACTTGGCGTCTGTCGCTACGATGGAAAACGCTTCGACTGGCTAACTAGCGATGATGTGAATGAATTGCACAACGGCCCTAGCAATGGAGTTCGCTCGATCATCGAAGATCAAGAAGATTACTTCTGGTTCAACACTCACCATCGATATGCCATCAACCAACCTTCGCCTTCACAAGCTAATTCTTCTTCACCGGATGGAATCTTTCAAAGACTTCCGGGCATTGGCAGTTTAGATGGAAAGCCCGATGGCGAATACGAGTACATGTCGATCGCCAAGGATCGCAATAACTCACTATGGATAGCCACCTATCGCCATGGTGTTTTCTGTTACGACGGGAAGAATCTGACGCATTTTCCGATCATGGATAATTCAAACTTTGTGAAGCTCTTTACCGTCTATTGCGATCGTTCAGGTACCTTATGGCTCGGCACACATGAAAATGGCGCCTATCGCTTCAACGGTAATTCCTTCCAGCGATTCACGCCTGGGATGCCAAACTAAGCACTCACAGTTACGTTGGCTAAATGCTGGTAACCAGAAAGATCGTCCGATTCCGCTGGAAGTGTAGGATGTTAAAAGTTATCTTAGTGACAACATTCGGTTTTAGGGAATCTCATGTTCCGGTGCCTTCGATACCGGCAGAGGTTGTGTCAGGTCTTCGGCCTTCAATCCAAATAGCGTGACCACGAAATACGTAAATCACTGTGCCGAACGTATATCATTGATCGCGGTTTGTTCAGAACACTCGGCTAACTAGCGCCCTAGGCTCATCAGCCCACGGCCGGCAGTGGTAGATTATAATGAATTGCCTCGCACACCGAGCCCAAGAGTTCGTAAGACTCAGCCCACCCATTGCAATCCCGCCTTAATACACTTTCACGTTCGCCAACGTATGCCGCTGGTTGCTCCTGCGCGGTTTATCTCCGTGCGCAGCACCATGACGGCACGAGCGTTGAGCGACCATTGAGCGGCTTAGATCAGATGCTTTCAAACTCAACCCAAACAACTGACCTCTCGCTTAATCGTTTCAGCAGCATTCTACCAGGCTTTGCTGTTGCAGTTTGCGTCTTGGCTTTCGTGGCGTTTCCGCGATCATTTGCATCCGATCCCAAGCCTGCGCCACCAAGCGAGCAGAAGCCAAGCCTGGAGCAACTCAAGCAGATTGGTCGAAGTCGCTCGAGATTTCTTGATGCAAGTCGAACAAAGCTCGACGACAGTAGTTCAAAAAAGCCAGAGCCAAAATTGGCCGAGTTCCATTCGAAAATTATTCCAATTCTGAAAGACAACTGTATCGAGTGTCACGGCGCGGACACTCAAGAAGGTAATCTACGACTGGATACGCTCGATCCCAATTTACACACAGGCAAGGACGTCGAGTGGTGGACGGAGGTCTTTGCGGCGGTTAGCAAAGGTGAAATGCCTCCAGCCGATAGCAAGTCGATGTCAGATTCTGATCGAGCTAATATTGTCGACTGGCTGGCCAACGAACTACACACTGCATCGATGGTTCGTCGACAATCTTCTGTTCATTCTGTGTTTCGGCGAATGACTCGCTACGAATTCAACTATGCATTGCAAGACTTGCTCGGGTTGCCCTGGGACTTTGCTAAAGATCTGCCTCCCGAAGCGAAGTCAGCCGAAGGCTTTCGAAATACAGCCGAGCAGTTGGGTATGTCAGTAACGCAACTTGAGACCTTTCACCGAATCGCGAGACAAGCGCTCTATCGAGCCACCGTTCAAGGCGAGATGCCAACGGTACTCTCCTGGCGAGTACTCATGGATGATGTCTCGCGATTGGAGTGGGAGAAAGAGAAAAAGCAGGTTCAAAAACTAAAGAAGGAACTCAAGGACGACGAAGCCAAACTGAAAGCGGAACTCGACAAGCTAGAAAAAAACGCTACTAAACCTCGTAGTCAAGCCTACTTCCGCAATCTACAAACTGGCCGAACGGTGGCTTCGCATTGGGAGTACGATGGAGCAAAGTATGCGATTGCCCCCAGAGAGATTCTCGGCGAGCCACCAACAAGTGTTCAGCAGGTGGCAGTTATTCCCGCTGGCAAGTGGTTAAATATCGAGCTTGGTAATCAACTGCCCGATGAAGGTACGTTACGAGTGCGAGTGCGAGCTTGCCGTGCTACAACGGACAAAGAGTATCTTCCCAGTCTGCAACTACACTTTGGATGGCAAGCCAGCAACGAAGGCCGCGCGCTGATGCGCGTCAGCGATCCAGATCTGACGATTTCTGCTATGCCTGATGCTGCTCAGTTCTACCAATTCGAGGTTGCGTTGGGCGAAATCTATCCGCGAAACTCGGTGCGCAAGAGTTCACCGATGGGTGTAACGCCAAGCCCGTCGGAGTACATTCGTTTGGTCAATAGCTCGGCAACGCCCTGCGATATTCAGATCGATTATGTCGAAGTTCAAGCACCCGTCTTCGAACAATGGCCGCCAGCCTCGCACCAACGCATCTTCTTTGACAGTGAGAGTAAATCCGACGAAACGGACTATGCTCGCCAAGTGATCCAGAGATTCATGCGTCGAGCTTGGCGAAGGACGATCGCTGACGACGAACTGGCCAGCAAGATGAAGCTGTTCGACAGACTGCGGCAAGATAGCGGCCGCTTTGAAGAGGCCGTTATTGAAACTCTAGCCACCGTACTTGCTTCGCCGAAGTTTCTATATCTGGCTCAGCCTGACGCAACCCAACTGGTCAATTCTCAAGTTAATGATTACCAACCGGGCGAATCCACGACCAGCTCCAGCCGTCGGCTAAAATTGAACGCCAGTGAACTAGCTACGCGACTAGCGATGTTTTTATGGTGCAGCATTCCCGATGATGAACTGTTAGAACTGGCGATAAATGGAAAGCTGCTGGAACCTCACGTCATGCAACAACAAGTTCAGCGAATGCTGTCTGATAAACGCTCACGACGTTTGGCCGAGCAGTTTGTGCATCAATGGTTGGACTTGGAGTTGCTAGACTTCCTGAATTTCCAACAGCATCTGCCGCATTTCGATCCACTGCTCAAGGAGGCGATGCAGAACGAGCCAATAGCCTTGTTTGAAGAGATCTTGCGTAACAATGAAAGCGTGGTCAATTTCATCCATACTGATTACGCGATGACTAATGAGCGTTTAGCGAAGCACTATGGAATCAATCAAGTATTTGGCAACCACTTTCGTCGAGTGCCAATTCAAGATCAGTTGCGCCGTGGTGGCTTGTTAACACAAGCTGGACTACTATCGATGAACTCGGACTATCCAGACTCGCATCCACTCAAGCGCGGCAAGTGGATCCTGGTAAGCTTGCTGAACGATCCGCCACCTCCACCGCCACCCGCTGTACCACAGATCGACTTGACGAATCCCGAGATCGCTAAAATGACGCTTAAGGAACGTATTGAGGATCATCGCAATCAACCGGCCTGTTATGCTTGTCACCTGAAGATCGATCCATGGGGCATCGCCTTCGAGAACTATGATGCCTTGGGTAAATGGCGCGACAAGGTTGGTGAGAAACCGGTCGATGCGTCGAGCGAACTTGCCAACCATCAAAGCTTGGATGGCATGGATGGACTGAAGCGGTACTTGCTAGAACATCGGCAGGATCAGTTTGTTAGCGCGATGGTTCACAAACTGACCACTTTTGCACTCGGTCGCACTTTGAAGTTTGCGGATCGCGCGGACGTGGACGAGATCACTGCTCAGGTTCGACGCCAGGACGATGGACTCCGGTCGATGATTTCAGCCATTGTTGCCAGCGATTTGTTTCAAACGCGTTAGAAATACGCGATAGGGAATGTCTAACTTTAAGAGTGTGAGTGAACGACATCACCAAGTTTTTTAGGATGAAAGCGATGACGAGAACAAGCTTAAGCCAGATTGATCGACGTCGGTTCCTTCGTGGAACAGGCACCGCACTAGCACTTCCGCTGATGGGTTCGCTGGTCACAGCCGCGCCGCATAAAGTTCGCGAAAGCCCAAAGCGTTTTGCCAGTTTCTACTTTGCCGATGGCGTGCCGATGCCATTGCCCAATGACCCAGCTTATCAGGATTGGGCCTGGTTCCCTCACGGAAGTGGCCGTGAGTTTACCTTTACCAAATGCATGGAGACTTTGGAGCCCTTGCGCGATCAATTAACGGTACTGTCCGGATTCTCGCACGTGGCCGCTCGCAATGTTCACGGTCACAATAACGCCGACCAGTTTTTGACTGGAGCAGCGACTGGCACGGGGGACATGGAGTACGTCAATACAATCTCCATCGATCAAGTTTATGCAAATCGGATTGGCGATCAGACGCGGATCGCTTCACTCGTAATGTCGACTGACGGCGGTACCGGGACAGCTCGTGGTGCACACACCATGTCCTTTGATCGCCATGGCAGACCCATCCCAGCGGAACATCGTCCCAAGCAGATCTTCGACAAGCTGTTTGTAACCAGCGATGCGGATTCCGCCAAGCGATTGGCACTCAGTCGCAGTGCACTGGATGACATGCTGTCCGATGCGCGATCATTACGAGAGCTCCTCTCCACCGAAGATCGCAAGCAACTCGACGAATACATGGAGTCGGTGCGACAGGCTGAAACGAAGGTGGAAAAGGCTAAGCGTTGGTTGGATGCTCCACTGCCAAAGATCGATGCCGATCATTTGAACCTGGAGCTTTCCGTCGACCAGCCTCGCGAGTACCTACAGATCATGTTCGAACTAATCTACTTGGCGTTTCGCACCGATACAACTCGTGTGGCAACCTATCAGATTCGTCGTGAGAATGGGGTTGGCAAGAGCGATCACTTGGCTCGAGCCGTGGGCTTTAATTTGGCGCATCAGTTAACTCACGAGACCAAAAATCCTGATGGCTGGAAGAACTTAGGCATCTATTGTCGATTCTTGAACGAGGAGTTTGGCAGGCTGGTCACACGTTTGAAGGAAACACCCGAACCGGCTGGCACTGGTTCGATGCTCGACAACACCTTGCTATACTTTGGATCGGCGTCGAGCGCATTTCACCTATCGCGCAACTATCCGCTGATATTGGCTGGTGGCAAGCACCTGGGCTTCAAGCATGGCCAGTACATCAACATGGCTGGTACCAATTTTCAGGGCGGACCTTGGATGGGTGATCGTGAACCATGGCAAGACAAGGCTACTCGTGAAGATCTACCGCTAAGCAATCTTTACGTGACTATGCTAAAGCGTTTAGGCGTCCCCGTGAATCACTTCGCCGACAGCACCGGAGACATCGAAGAGGTGTAATGAAGTATCTTCGCCCCGAAGGGGCGTAAGGGGCCTAAACAAGTCAGCCCGGGGCCTCGCCCCAGGGAGTGAATTCACCATCCCGCCAGCCGTGCAAGGGCGCAGCAACCATTGTTTCGCCATGCAACAAAACGCCGGAGACAAAACGCCGGAACAGCGCTGCGCTCGTTCCGGCCTACGTTTACACCAATGGTCTCAGCAACTGCTTCTTCGACGCTGAAAACTGATTGCGCCAAAGCCTGCGATAAACACTAGTAGAAGACTGTTGGGCTCCGGTATTGCCGTAACAACTCCAACATCAAACGTTCCAGAAAAGGAAACTGCTTGATTGGTATTGCTTCTGTCAACAATAAAACTGGTTGCATTTCCGATGTTTCCAATCGTAATCGCGAAGCTCTGATTTGAAATGCCGGTTGTATTGAGCCGCAATTCTGCAATCAGCTTTGGACCTATGCCCCCGGCTGCAAAGTCTGCAAAGTCAGCTCCAGACAAGTCGGCAATGCCAACATTTGATGCACGGAAGGAATTGCCGGATTCTGGCGCAGAACCAATTTGGAGGGTATCATTGGATCCATTTGTTATAAAGCTTGTTTGCCAGATCGTATTGCCAAAAGACGTTGTCAACAAATTGATACCTTGACGGGTTCCTTGGGTTCCTCGGAAAAAGGGAGTCGCAGTCTGGGCTGCAGTTGTATCCCCGAGACCGATCGACAATTGCATAGCAATTGCTGTGGATTGACCAACTCCATTCCAAGTTGCATAAATAGGCAGCCTTGCGTCAGCACTATTGTTTGCCAATGGTGTTGTGCCAATGGTTAGAATAAATTCAGCAGAGGCCGACTTGCCAAAAAACAGGATCGCGAATACGAGAGATAAACATATTTTATTAAATGAATTCACTGAATGCTCCTAAACCAACTAAATAATAATTAAACGTTCACTCAAATCAAACTGCGATCTGTTGCAGCTCGATATTTTAAACTGGATTGATAAACCGCAGGAATGCAGTAGACGTGGTGAAGTTATTGCGAACTAGTAGTACGTCACTCAAATCGACACGACCATCACGGTTGATGTCGTGTACGCTACCCAAACCGGCGGTTGAAGTAGAACTGGTGAAGTTGTTTCGAACTTGCAGCAAATCGGTTAGATCCACCATATTGCCGGTTGCCGAATTTCCCACTCCAGTATCTCCAGTCCAATGTCCGAAATAGAAGCGAAGCGGTGCTGATAACTCGGTATTGGAATTGGCCAAAATCTCAACCTGCAGCCAAGTCTTCACAATTGCGTTGTTTGCCCAAGTGATAACGATTCGGGTGCTCCCATTTACACCCTCTCCGGGTCGAATACTGATTGGCTGATTCGGCAGCGGCGCATCTATCCAACTTGACGTATTATCGCTATTTCCAATCCTGAATCGAAAATCACTACTTGTGACAGAACCCGGTAGTCCATCAACATCAATCATGATGCCATTAAGGCCAAGGCTATATGATGAGATATTGGCAAACGTCGCGGGACCAGTTCCATGAAGCAAGGCCTGTTTATTACTCGCGCGGGCATTGTCATCGGCAGAACCGACTGTAGCACCATTACCGTCAAAAGACGAGCCATTGTAGAACATCGCCAGCGTATTGCTGTTTGCTGTATCTACAAAGGCGTTACGACGCCATGACAGGCTCTGCGTTCCTGTCAGTGGTGAACCCGAGCTATCAACAACATTCACTAGTGTTAACTGATAGTTGCCTCCAACATAGGTCAGGTTCTGAGGCAGCGTTAAGTTCCAGGTCGTACCTCCGTCACTGGTACCGAGTGAGGCAGTCGTCAGGTTGACTGAGCTTCCTGATCGGGCTAACTGAAGATTCGCGAGGGTCAGATTGGCGACCGGTCGACTGAATGTCATTGTCACACTTGGAACGGACGTGGTTCGCGGAGAAGCAACGTTGCTAAAGGATACCGTCAAAGCGGGATTAACATTGATGATGAAGCTTGCCGTCGTGGTGTTTACGTTATCACTTGCAGTGACCGTCACGGTTTGGTTGGAAACCGCCGAACTTGGCGTGAACGACCAACTCCACGTTCCATTGGCATTCTTCACAACCGTTCCCAACGTTGCGCTCAAAGTCACAGTACGATTTTCTGGATCGCTCCATGTTCCGGAATTTGTTAAGGTCGTCAGTACATTTCCCGTGACGCTCGGGTTGGCTACGCTAAGCACAACAGGTTCGTCGACATCGGTCACATTCAAGGTAAGCTGCTTAGTGAACTGCGCACCGCTTGCATCTGTACTTCGGACTCGCACGGAGTAGTTTGGCTTGGCTTCAAAATCCAAGACCTCGCCTTGCTTAATGTAGATCTGATCGGCGGTGATCTTGAATTTCGTATTATCCGTATCTCCTGTGCCAGAAACTAGCTCGTACAGATAGGTATCGACAGGATCAAGATCTTCGGTGGCTAGTTGTCCGAACAGCAAGTCGGCGGCTGCCGTGCTGGTGTTCTCCAAAACCGTGTTTTGGTTCAATACAATGTTGGTTGGCGGACTGTTCTGTACAATCACCGATCCATTTACGAAGCTGAAGGAGAACGGTGGGACGTTTGCGTAGCCCGACGTATTGAGCACACTTGTTCCCAAGGCTGCGTTAGGCTTCACCACAAACGGAATGTTGGCAATGGCCCCTTGAGTCGATGTCGATGGACTGGATCGATAGACTGCGACTCGCAGCTTACCAGCCGCGTCATCTACGAACGAATCGATGGTCCAACCGCTTTCACTCAAGAACATACCAGCCACATTGACGCTGTTTTGGTTAAGCCCGCTTACTAGATCCAGCACATTGGTGTCGTAGTCAACGAAGAAGTCGACGCCAAATAGTCCTTGCGCATTATCCGTGATTCGTACGGGAACATTCACCGTAGCACCGCGTCGAGTCACAATGCCAGTGTCCAGAGCAATTGTCGGATCGACGCCGGCTGGAATGATCAAACCTCCCGCTGGTAGATTGGGAATCTCCGGTTGTAGCGAAGGTGACAGACCCTTGCGAGCGATCCATGCAGCGTCCAGTCCGTCCAGACTGCCATTTTGATTGACGTCAGCCACAATCGCTGGGTCTGTCCAGTTGTAGGCATCGAAGCCACTGTAGTTGGCGACAACAACACCTGACGTCCAGCCAGCATCCTGAGCGGTGTACAGACCATCGCCATTGGTATCGCCAACGAAGACAGCCTTGTGCAAGCCCGCATCAGCCACTGATGGGACCGGTGTGTTTCCTCCCGCCTGCGTATAAACCTTTTGATTCTCGATGCGAATCTGATCCGAGGCTCCGTAGGGTGTATTAGCTGGAATGCTCGCCAACAATCGCGTCACCACTTGAGGACCATTGCCCAAAGGCGTACTTCCTGCAAGTGATAAACGAACGCGGCCCGCAGAAACTAGATTGACCGTTGTCGTCCATCCGCTTGGCAGAACATTGACAAACGTGCTGTGGAAATCAATCAAACTCGGGTTGTAAACCACATCGAAGTCGAGAGCTAAAACATCGCTTCCGTTGCTGAGCGTGATGGGAATACCAGGGCTGCCATTGTCGAAAGCTAAGTTCACGCTTTGACCCGCAGTGGATGTTGCGCCTCGAGCAAAGTCCGGTACCGAAAGAACGCGAGCCGCAGTAGCACTGACTCCAAAGGTCATCACAAAGTTGCCGCCGGGCTGTCCGTTGCTATCACCATCGATCAATTGCCCTGAAGAACTCTTAAATCCATCCGTACGACTGAAGAGCGTAGCTGTGTAGCTGTCCGCCGCAAGTGGTCCACCCGTCTTTACAAAGGTGATCGTCTTGGTGGCAGCATCCCACAGCATCGAACCCTTAACCGGTCCAACCGTGGCACCGACGATGGTCATGTCGGTAGCATCCACTGGTGTGTCCGTGCCGTCATACAGGTTTAGCACCGACAAATCGAGAGCATCATTGAACTGGAACTTGACGCTACTGGTGGTTACCTCCGTTGATGTCACGCCAACTTGTGGAGGCACTTCGGTGATTGTCACAGCGAAAGACTGTAGCAAAGTGCTACCTGCTGAGTCGGTCACCTCGATCGTTACTAACCTTGTCTGCCCCAGCGTCAATCCGGTTCGATCGTTGACAACCAATTGCGATCCTTGAATCGCAAAAGTTGGGGTTACAGGTATTATTCCCTGAGTGACGATAGAGTAGGTGTGGGTGTCGGCTAAGTCGATATCGCTGGTGGATAGCGTGCCAACCACATTAGAAAGCGTCACTCGGCGATTGCTCAGCTTTACTCCCTGAGGTGCATCGTTCTTACCAAGCACCGTGATGGTCACCGTAGCCGTTGAAGTAGCTCCCGATGCATCACTGATCGTATAGGTGAAAGAATCGGTCGCCGAGCCACCCACGTTCAGGTAGTCGTAGGCTCCGTTGGGGTCATAATCATAAGAGCCGTCCGGCTGAACGGTGAGCAAAGCCTTGGAAGATAGTGAGAACTGAGTGCCCACATTGGCCGCTACACCATTGACGGCTGAAACGACGCGAGTATCCCCCGCATCAACATCATTATCGCCAGCCAGCAGACCAGCCGCAGCGTAGTGCTTGACAACTTGCGAAGCTGTTAATGCCGCATTGTACAAGGCCACTTCATCAACTGTACCCACGAAGTTATTGCCGGAGGTGGCTGTCGAGTCATGGAAGCGGGTCGATAAGGCACCGCCGATGGATGTGGCTCCAGCGTGAGGAGCAATTCCGCTGAAGCTTGTGGTTCCCGAAGCAACCTGTATTCCATTGACATACAAAGTCGCAGTGTTTGAACCGAACACCGCAACGACATGGTACGTGGTGTTGCTGGCAACGTTGGTCTTAACAATTGGTCCAAAGTTGCTTGCGTCCCAAGTGCCGAAGTACAACTGACCGGCGTCAAGATACAAATTCAGCCCGCTGGTCGTATTACCTTGCTCGTAGATCACTTGTCGAGGTTGAACGTTGGGGGCACTAAACCACAGTTCAATGGACTTGGCGCTTGCGTTGCCCGAGTAGGTATTGATCAGCGGCGAATCAGAGATGGTGATGGTTTGAGTGCCATCAAACAGCAGGGCTGTATCGGGCGCATTGGCCAGCAAGCCCGACTGCTTGTAACCGATTGTTCCGTTGATGATTCCATCAGGGGTTGAAGGGGCCATACGGTTGGCGGCAATGCTGCCATCCGTTTCGCTCAGCCGCCAATAGGCCACAGGAGCATCGGTTAGTATGACATCGTCATAGTTACCTGAGACAACTCGGATGGTTGAGCCTGCAGTAACAACATTGGCATTGGCAGAGGCTGTTGGTGCATCGTTGACTCCTGTGATGTTGATCGTCAGCGAAGAAGGCACGGATGCAACGCCGTCACTGACTGTATAGGCAAAGGACTCGACGAGTGTCTGACCTGCTGCCAATTGCTGCACGACTGGCAAGCTGTTATTGAGCGTATAGGTGTAAGTACCATTCGCATTCCAAACTAGCGAACCATACAGTCCTGAAACTGTAGTTGCAGAGCCTCCCCTGACAGTCGCGATGCTCAATGTCGTGCCAGCGTCGATATCAGAATCGTTCGACAACAGATTGCCTGTCAAACTCAGTGCGCTGGCGTCTTCGGAAATCGAAAGGCTCTCAGCGGCAGTCACTGGCAAATCGTTCAAGCCGGGAACAGTGATCGACATCGTGCCAGTATTAGTTGCACCGGACGAGTCAGCCACAATGTAGGTGAAAGTATCGATCGCAGTCTGACCAGCTTGCAGTGCATTGAGCAAGCTAGAAGTGTTTGGATTGTAAGAAACACTCCCATCAGCGTTGCGCGTGAGCGTAGCCCCAAGCGTTGAAGTTGCCTGAACACTGGCCACGACTAGATTCGCCTGATCCGCTGGCGATGGATCGGTATCGTTGGCAGTGAATCGAATCGCAGGAATGACGGTTGCGTTGTTTTCGTTGAGTGTCGGCGTACCAAACACATCAATCTCGCGGTATGCAACATAGCCGTTCTCCACTGTTGTAAACTCAAAACGAATCGCGGCTACACGACTTGCTAGTATGCCACTACCAGCACTTACGTTGACGCGAGCACTCGAAGGCGAGTTGGCTGTTGGGACGTAGTTGACCGTTGTCAGCGTAATAAAGGATGTTGGATTGTCGACGGTGGAGTATCGCAGAATGTAGTTCTGGTTGTCGCGACCTGTGTCGCGCCAGCCGGTGTAGGTGTCAATCGCACTTATATCGTAGCCAGCAGGACTGCTGGTCGTATCCAGGTTAAAGGTCCACTGACGATTGACACTGGCAAGAACAGCATCTGGGTTCGTACTTCCTGCACCTGCGATGCCAAAAGTTCCATCTGTCAGGGTCAAGGTATTGGTTGAAGCTCCTTCGGCCGTATCCAGTGGTCCACCGGAAACAATGGCTGCCAAACCTGCCACCAAGTCCGTGGTGGCTACGGCTAAGGCGTTCGATGAGGACGAACCGACGCTGGATGCAGTCCCTACGCTAGGAAGTGGAGAAAGTCGTTGACAGCAGTAGGCGCCGTGTTGGCGATCACGATTGCTATCGGTTCTGTACGAGCAGCACCACCATTGTCTGTTACAGTCAGCGTGGCAGTGTACGTTCCATCCTGATGGAAAGCTCGTGAGACCGAGATCAAACCACCCACCGGGACCGCGCCGGTCGTATTGGGCGCGCCATCGCTCCACTGGATCGAGTAGGTATGCGTGTCAGTAACACCCGGATCGGTGACTTGAGCCGTCACGGTAACTGCCACATTTTCTGAACCTGCCACATCGTCAACGACAATGTCAGCAGCGGTGTTGGCAGCCGTGGCGTAGAGTCGATTGGATGTGCGAGTAAAGGTTACCGGGGCAAATGCGGTAGGCGTTCCAATGACATCCAATTCGCGGTAGCCGACTCGACCGTTCTCGACATTAACGAATTGGAACTGCACTGCGGCAACACTCGAAGCCAGAACACCGCCACCCAGGCTCACACTGCCAGCAGTCGGAGAATTATTGGCTGGCGTGAAGTTGACGGTGGACAGATCGAAGAAGACTGCGGGATTCTGCACATAGGACACTCGTACAATGTAGTTTTGATTATCGCGATTGTTGTCACCCCAACCTGTGTAGGTATTGATCGCTTGGATATCGTACCCGTTGGGGTTGACCGCCAAGTCCAGACTATAAGTCAACGTCAGGTTGTTGGTGACTTCGACAGCATCGGGATAAGGTGCTGTGGTTCTAGCCAAACCGAAGGTGCCATCGGTCAGTGTCAGCGGATTGGTGGACCCACCCTCGACCGATTGGATCGGGCCATTGGTAACGACAGGAGTTCTACCAGCGAGTAAGTCACCTGCAGCCACTGGCAGCACTGCTGCGCTGGACTCCGTGGTAACAACCGGTGCTGCTATTGTCCGGGTACTGGCGATGGAATCGGTAATCGTAGCACTGACCGTATACTGAGCATCTGCGGTAACGCGGATGCGATAGGTCTGTGGATCGCTCGTGGGGATAACCACGAACGTGCCTGGCGTGACGCTCCAAGCCACGGCTCGAGAGCCCAATTA